>CM064504.1:13022046-13264546 GCA_032716605.1 Paralithodes platypus
TTCTCCCTCATGTTTATCCCCACTAGATTTCAGATTTTATGACGTTCGGCCCATCAGATTGGCGATGTTAAGACCTTTCGCCCTATTTCTTTGTCAATAATAAGACCTTTCGAACATTTAAGGTGTTGATTTTGTTCCTGGCGAGCAATGGCGAGCTTGCAGCCTCCGGCCGCTACATTTTTCTAACGAAAAATTTGCAAATATATCTTGATGGATGGTTTTGAGGGTGTTTGTTTAAGCTTGGAGAAGGTCTTGGGAGGAAACTTTAAAAAAAAAAAAAAAAGGAAATAAATACGCTCATCCCCCCCTTAATCTCATTATTCCTTTACCAACCTTACTTATTCTCATCTTTCCCTGTCTTCCTCATCTTCCCCGCCCTCATTATTCATCTGAAGTCTACTCCTGAAGTCGGTGGATCTAGAATTCATGCCCTTCATCGCTTCTGTGGAGGGAGTTGTCTAGGTTGGGGGTAAACATGAGGCCTTGGTTTATTGATGAGAGAGAGAGAGAGAGAGAGAGAGAGAGAGAGAGAGAGAGAGAGAGAGCGAGCGCGAGCGCGAGAGAGAGAGAGCGAGAGCGAGAGCGAGAGCGAGCGCGAGAGCGAGAGCGAGCGCGAGCGCGAGAGCGAGCGCGAGCGCGAGAGCGAGAGCGAGCGCGAGAGCGAGCGCGAGCGCGAGCGCGAGAGCGAGAGCGAGCGCGAGAGCGAGAGCGAGCGCGAGAGCGAGTGCGAGAGCGAGAGCGAGAGCGAGAGCGAGAGCGAGAGCGAGCGCGAGAGCGAGCGCGAGAGCGAGCGCGAGAGCGAGAGCGAGAGCGAGAGCGAGAGCGAGAGCGAGAGCGAGAGCGAGAGCGAGAGCGAGAGAGAGAGAATGAGTAGGTGAGACTAGTAAGAGAAGAACAACTAAGGTGAAGAAGGCAAGGAAACAGACAACTGGTGAAGATTAATGTTTTCATACACATCACTGGTATGGGGAGGACAGGAGCAATACGGTTCACTTCCTTGGGGTAGCGTGGTGTGCGGGGGAGAGGGGGGGGGGGTAGAAAGAAGAAGGTCCTCATAGCTCTGAGAGAGTACAAAGGAGTACAAAGGAAATCAAGCAACAACAGGTCTAGTGACCCTTCTAGGCTGCTTGTCCTCTAAAACACTGAGGATCAAGTGTCCAAACAGTGGTTTAGAGTGGGTAAGGGAACATTGGAAAGGGAACTACTGCCCTGGAACTAATGTCCGTGGCAGGATTAGGAAGTTAGTAGGGAACAGATGGGTTAGTAACTGAGGGGGAGATAAAATAAAGTTATTCATTTACAAACGCAGTCAGTCGCGGGTTTGATGCGAGATATTTGTCTAAGCGGAGTTTAAATGAATCAACGGTGATGCAGTCTATAACGTCTCGGGGAAGCCCATTCCACAAGTTGACAACTCGATTGAAAAATAAATTCTTGGATTCGTGTGAGTTAAAAGATTTACCAATAAATTTGCAACCGTTTCCCCGCGTGTAATTAGATTGGTCGATAGTGAAGTACTTACTACAGTTCATATTGTCGATGCCTTTGATGATTTTGAACACTTGAATTAAGTCACCTCTTAATCTGCGCTGGGTTAAAGGAAATAGATGTAATTCTCTAAGACGCTCTTCGTATGGTTTGTTCTTTAGGCTAGGTATAATTTTGGTAACTCTACGTTGAACTCGTTCTACCTTGTTTATATCTTTTTGGTAATAAGGGCACCAGGATTGAACGCAGTATTCCAGAGATATACGAGATATATGAGAGAGAGAGAGAGAGAGAGAGAGAGAGAGAGAGAGAGAGAGAGAGAGAGAGAGAGAGAGAGAGAGAGAGAGAGAGAGAGAGAGACAGACAGACAGACAGACAGACAGACAGACAGACAGACAGAGAGAGAGACAGACAGACAGACAGAACGAGAGTAAAAAGGAGTACAAAGGAAATCAAGCACCAACAGTTCTAGTGACCCCTCTAGGCTGCTTGTCCTCCAAAACACTGAGTATCAAGTGTCCCAACAGTGGTTTAGAGTGAGTAAGGGGAACTTGTAAAGGGAACTACTGCCCTGGAACTAATGTCCGTGGAAGGATTATGATGTTAGTAGGGGACAGATGAGTTAGTAACATAACACAGTTATAAGTGATCTTTCGTATATCTTCGAAAAAGAGAGTAACGTCTTAGTAATATATATAGCCTACGCAATAATCCTTGATGAATCTGAGGGGGGAATAAAATATAGTAATTAATTTACAAACGCAGTCAGTCGCGGGTTTGATGCAAAATATTTGTCTATGCGAAGTTTAAATGAATCAACGGTTCTGCAGTATATAACGTCTCGGGGAAGCCCATTCCACAAGTTGACAATTCGATTGAAAAATAAATTCTTAGATTCGTGAGAGTTAAAAGATTTACCAATAATTTTGCAACCGTTTCCCCATGTATAATTAGATTGGTCGATAGTGAAGTACTTACTACAGTTCATATTGTCGATGCCTTTGATGATTTTGAACACTTGAATTAAGTCACCTCTTAATCTGCGCTGGGTTAAAGGAAATAGATTTAATTCTCTACGACGCTCCTCCTATGGTTTGTTCTTTAGGCTAGGTATCATTTTGGTAACTCTACGTTGAACTCGTTCTAGCTTGTCTATATCTTTTTGGTAATAAGGGCTCCAGGATTGAACGCAGTATTTCAGAAGAGGGCGGACTAAGGAATTGTAAAGAGTTAGGATAACTTCTTTGGATTTATGCTCAAATGACCTACCTATAAAGCCAATTATTTTGTTTGCCTTCTTAACAACTTCTAAACATTGCTGGCTGGGTTTTAGGTGAATCAATATTGTTACTCCTAGATCGATTTCTCTGTCTCCACTCTTAAGCTGATTGCCATTCATCGAATAGTTTGCTTTCTCGTTTTGGTATCCGATATGTAGTAATGTATATTTATCCGCATTGAAACTCATTTGCCAAATTTGGGCCCAACATGACAGCTTATCTAGATTGCGTTGCATATCGTTAACTTGTTCTTTTGAGAGTACGCTATTTGCAATTTTTGTATTGTCAGCAAACTTTGAGATTGTACAGGTGAGACCCTCATCTATGTCGTTGATGTAAATTAGAAAGAGAATTGGTCCTAGTACCGATCCCTAGGGGACCCCACTACTTACACCGGTCCATTTAGATGCCTTACCGTTTATGACTACTCTTTGCTATGTGTCGCTGAGCCAATTATCTATCCATTTCAACACACCGTCTTGTATTCCATGCGCTTTTAGTTTTAGCAGTAAACGTTTGTGGGGAACTTTGTCAAAGGCCTTTTGAAAATCAAGGTATATAATATCTACAGCTTTACTCTAATCATAGAGGTTGAGGATATCGTGGAAAAAGTGTAAGAGGTTTGTTAAGCATGAACGTTTGTTACGAAAGACGTGTTGAGTATCTTTAAGTAAGAGAGAGAGAGAGAGTGTGAGAGTGAGAGTGAGAGTGAGAGTGAGTGAGAGAGAGCGAGAGCGAGAGAGAGCTACACCAACACACCATTACATCACAATTCACAGAGCTCATTATGCCCTACGAGACTGATTGCAAACCAGTTATCAATAAACTCAACAATTATCTGAAATGAATAACCAGTGCTCCAATATTGGCAGTGTATAATAACGCTATTCACTGTTTGCAGCAGTTAATGGAGTTATAGAGGGTGGAAATGTAAGCAAATGTATTTATTTTGGTTATATATATATATATATATATATATATATATATATACATATATATATATATATATATATATATATATATATATATATACAGTATATACAGTATATATAGCTTGACATATAGACAGATATACTGTAAATGGTTTCTATTATATTAACTTTACTATTGGCAACTGAAAGAAATGCATCTTACATCTATCTATCTATTGCCTGACGCCTTGATCCCCGAAGCGGTGGCCACGAACGAAACGCCCTCATGCATCTCTGTCCCCAGTCAGTCAACGCCTCTCCTCCCAACCAGCACCGCCTTCACTCATATACTTCTTCACTCCTTCCTTCCACCTCTCTCTCGGTTTACCTCTCCTTCTCTGTCCTTCCACCTCGCTCTCGTACACCCACTTGGTCATTCTCTCGCTTCCCATACGTTCCATATGGCCGAACCATCTCAAGGTGTTCCTTTCCACACTTTCCAGCACGTCTACATCCACACCACACCTCTCTTTTACTTCCTCATTCGTCTGTCTATCCCTCCATGTTACTCTGCACGCATTTCTCAAGCAACTCATTTCCACCCCTCTCACTCTTGGTCTGAGTCTGTCCACCAACGTCCATGATTCGCTTCCCTAAGTCAATGTCGAGATTACCACACTGTCAAGCAAGGAATTCTTTACTTCCATGCTGACCACCCTATTCCTTGTTACTGCTTTCAGCGTTCCTACAACCCTCTTCCTCTGTTGCACCCTCTCCCTCACTTCTTCATCCATCCATACTCCCATCTTTACTCAGCACACTGCCCAGATATTTAAATGCGCTGACATTAGTAGTATAAATGTTGTGTATTATTAAACCCAATTTAGAGTTTCTAGTATTAAATGGGAGATTCTTATTCATTTGATTAGGTCTATATATTGTTTTTGTTTTCTTTTCTTTTTTTCTCTCTATACCTACATCAAGCTTTAAAATAATATCCCCTCCTCCTTCGAGACAAATTTGTGCATGTTTCGGTAGGACAATTGGTAGAAATCCAGTGGAATTACTGTAATTCAAGACTGTAAACTTTATGGTCGTGGGTACAAATATACTATCAATCAATCAAAATTAATATTGTTATGGCTATTATTATGACTATTATCACCATTAATTAGTATTGTTATGGCTATTATTATGACTATTATCACCATTAATTAATATTGTTATGGCTATTATTATGACTATTATCACCATTAATTAATATTGTTATGGCTATTATTATGACTATTATCACCATTAATTAATATTGTTATGGCTATTATTATGACTATCACCATTAATTAATATTGTTATGGCTATTATTATGACTATTATCACCATTAATTTACAAAATAGCGTACAAGTTGTGTGATGATGATGATGATGATTATTATTATTTCTATTATTAGTATTAGTATTATTATTATCACCATTAGCCTACAAAATAGCGTACAAGTAGTGTGATCTCCTTTGGTGTAATGAGGCCTAATGAGGGCAGTGGGATAATCCAGGCCAGTACCGGGATCATCTATTATAATACGGCTTATCGCTAACACACCTTTTATCGACACGGATTAACTTAGTACGTCTAATTTGCGACAACTTGAGAACATTAGAGATACTTAGAAATTATTTGTATGTGCATCAAATTGTATTAAATGTGGCAGAAATTATAAAAAATATAATATTTCAGCATACCTCTCTCAATATAATAATAATAATAATAATAATAATAATAATAATAATAATAATTAAAGTTGCAAGCAACGTTGTCCGGGGTTCGACGGTTTTGCAAGCAGGGTATTGTGTTTGATACAAATGCTGTGTCACAGATATCAAAAGATCATTTAACTTATCGGGCATGGAGAAACACAGAAGGAGCAGATTGTGCAAACAAACAAGAGCGAGAGAGGGAGAGATTGGCTGTAAAAGGGATCTGCCTCTATCCGTTTAGTAACAGAGTTGTAGATATGTGGAATAGGTTACCGAGTGCTATAATGGGATCAAGAACAATAGAGCTTCAACTTGAAATTAGATAGAACGAGATGGGTTGGGTGTGAAAGGGATCTGCCATGTGTAGGTCAATCGGCTCTGGAGACTCCCGTTTTCTTATTTTTTATTTTCTTATTTGTGAAGGAGAGAGGGAGTATGGCGAGAGAATAGGATGTCGTAAACGTAAGGAAGATAGCGATAAATATGAGAGAGAGAGCGCGGGATGGGTTGGGTGTGAAAGGGATCTGACATGTGTGGGCCAATCGACTCTCTGCAGACTCCGGTTTTCTTATGTTCTCATTTGTGAGAGAGAGACTAGGATGTCAAAAATGTAAGGAAGACAGATAAATGAGAGAGTTTTTATGAGATGGGTTGAGTGTGAAAAGGATCTGTCTTGTGTGGGCCAATTGGCTCTCTACAGACTCCCATTTTCTTATGTTCCTATTTCTTACAATTGTGTTTTGGTTGCAGGTATATGATAACATGGGTGTATAGTAAGTACTGTAGTGTAAATAACAGGTAAAGTTTATGAGATGGGTTGAGTGTGAAAGGGACCTGCCTTATGTGGGCCACTTGACTCTCTGCAGACTCCCATTTTCATCTTGGTTGCATGTGTAAGGGATCTGTTGTACCGGTGTGCAAACAAACAAGAGCGAGAGAGAAAGAGATTGGCTGTGTAAGGGATCTGCCTCTATTCGCTTGGTAAGAGTTGTAGATATGTGGAATAGGCTACCAAGTGCTATAGTGGGATCAATATAAAATTTGATAAGACGAGATGGATTGGGTGTGAAAGGGATCTGCCGTGTGTGGGCCAACCGGCTCTCTGCAGACTCCCATTTTCATCTTGGTAGCATGTGTAAGGATCTGCCTCCTTTGTACCAGTGTGCAAATAAGAGAGAGAGATTGGCTGTGTAAGGGATCTGCCTCTCTCGTAACAGAGTCGTAGATATGTGAAATAGGCTACCTAGTGCTATAGTGGGATCAAGAACAATAGAGAATTTAAAGATAAAATCAGATAGTCATATGGATGAAATGGGTTGTATGTGAAAGGGATCTGCCTTTTGTGGGCCACTTGTCTCTCTGCAGATTCCCATGTTCATCTTGTAAGGGATCTGCCTCATTTGTACCGGTGTGCAAACAAACGAGCGACAGAGAGAGACTGGGTGTGTAAGGGATCTGCCTCTATTCGTTTAGTAACAGAGTTGTAGATATGTGGAATAGGCTACCGAGTCGTATAGCCAATCGGCTCTCTGCAGACTCCTGTTTACAGTAACAGAGTTGTAGATATGTGGAATAGGCTACCGAGTCGTATAGCCAATCGGCTCTCTACAGACTCCTGTTTACTTATGTTCTCATTTGTGAGAAAGAGAGCGAGGCTCCCTATTTCCTGTTCTCATGCACTAGTACAGTATGTCGTAATCGTAAGCAAGACAGCGATAAATAAGAGAGGAGAGAGAGAGAGAGAGAGAGAGAGAACTCAACACTCAAACAAGCACAAACATAGCTACACAAGACCATCACACAAGCACACACACGCCTATCTAGCGACGAACTGTCCTGTTTACATATCATACACACTCCCCCCATCCCCATTCCATCACTTCGTATGTACGATATTATTTCCGTCTTTTTTACTGTGTATGGATTAAGTTATTGGTGTTCACTCTTGACAAATGTATCCTGCTACTTCTGTATGCATACATAATAGCATGAAAGTGATCAATACGCGCATATGAAGCTATGTATCTCGTATATCGGGGTTCTCTTCCCTTCCATCGGTCCACCCCTTATACCTCCCTCCCTCCTCCCTATCCCATATGTGTAAACATTATATTTTAGGTTTCCGAAGGTAAATACGTACTTCCGATAAATATCTAGCCTTGTATTTAAATCATGAATCCTGTTTAATGTCATTATTTAATAGAAACATGTGTAAGGGTTACATTTATAGACAGGATAAGATAAGCAAATACAAACCTCAGCAGAGCATAATCATTGGTGATGAGAGGGTAGTTGTTGTTGTTGTTGCCAGCTGTACAGCCCCATAGGCCCGCAAGGCCAAGGCTATAACTTCAGGTTGGAAGCCATTCCATGCGGGAGCTAGAGACATTGACTCGGGAAATTTGAAAATTTCAGACATTCTAGTTATATTACATTGTAAAATTTGGCAAAACAAACAAATCAAAACTCTTTAGGAATTGCAGCATTTCCACCATTGTTGACTATGTAGCAACATGCATAGCGACTTTTGAGAAAGGATCTAGCGGTATTTATGGGGTCACAATACTTAGGCAGTGTTGCCAGTTGTATCGCTACATATTACCGCTAGATGTAGAGCTATATTTACTTCAATTTAGCAGCCATTTTTTCATATCTAGAGACATTTACTAGGGATAATTTAAAAATTTCAGACATTCTAGTTACCGTATATTACATTGTAAAATTTGCAATACAAACAAACCAAAACTCTTTAGAAATTGCAGCATTATTCTAACATTGTTTGACTATGTAGCAACATGCTAGCGACTTTTGAGAAAGGATCTAGCAGTATTTTGTGGAGACATACTGGGAGGGTGGGAGGGAGGTGGTGGTTGCAGTGTTGCCAGTTTGTAAAGCTACATATTACCGCCTAAATGTAGAACTATTTACTTCAATCTAGCAGCCATTTATTTTATATCTAGTAGACATTTACTAGGGATAATTTGAAAATTTCAGACATTCTAGTCATACTACATTGTAAAATTTGCAAAACAAACAAACCAAAACTCTTTAGAAATTGCAGCATTATCCTAACATTGTTTGGCTATGTAGCAACATGCTAGCGACTTTTGAGAAAGGATCTAGCGGTATTTCGTGGTAACACTTTAGGAGGGTTAAAATACGAGTCACACGGGCAATTGCCAAAACTTTAAAAGTCCATATCATTGTTATTAAACTAAGCATTTGGCAAAGGGAGGAATTGTTAAAAACCTTAGCCAATACTCTGTCATTCACCCAAAAAAAATTGAATTATCATTATTATTTGGTAGGGTAGGTATGTATAGGTAGGTTGGCTAAATAATTGCTGGAATTCGTAGGGACTCGAAAGGTTTTGAGAGATTTAAATAAAAAACAAATGATAGATCTGAATAATAAAGAGATTATGTTATTAAGCAAAACTGGGGGATGCGTGGAAGCCTATAGACTGTAGACGGTAAACTTTGTGTGGGTAGCGAATTCGGTTTTAAAGTAATTTAAGAATAGACAGTTTTCAATGCTGCGGCCAAACTATTCCACCCATTATATTTTTTTGGTATCAAAACGTTCGGAATCGCGAGCCACACCCAACTACGCAAGCATGGCTCTGATCATCGGTGTAGTTTTTAAGATGTGGAATTTTAAGTGGAATTCGAGGTTTTTTCAAGATTGCCGGAAAAAAAACCACGTGCAAAAGCAAAACCTTCTCTATAAAATTTGCGGAGCATTAGTAGGGGAGTGCGTATGCCAAAGCCCAGTCGTTTCCTGTGAGTGGGAGAGACGGTATTTAGGCGTCAAGTTTTCGGGAAATCGGCTGCCACGGGCCTGTTTGGCCGCCATGCCGGATGTTTAGCATATCAAAAGTTGCCCAATACAAAAACGCACCTCTTGTGAAAGTTTGATCCCGATCCAAAAAGCGGTTCTGGAGTTATTGCGTCGAAACCGGCGCGTAAGAAGAATTTGGATGAAATTCCAGGTTTAATTATTACAATAGGGGTTCCCCGTAGGGGACGAACCCATAATAATAATAATAATAATAATAATAATAATAATAATAATAATGTTACTGTATACAAATATATAGTCAGGTGCATAGGACAAATATTGAGTGGGATGACTGACAAGTGGCGGTTAAAAATAGGACCCTAAAAATAAGCTGGAATAAACGAAAAATAGATTAACACAATTATAGAAATGCATATTCTAGGTGAAATTTTATCTGGCTGCATGACTGTCTGTCTGTCTGGCTGGCTGCTAGTCTGTCTGTCTCCATGCCTCTATATATGCATATCTGTCTGTCTGGCTGTTTTTCTGCCTGTCTACATGCATGACTGTCTGTCTGTCTGTCTCCATGCCTCTATATATGCATATCTGTCTGTCTGGCTGTTTTTCTGCCTGTCTACATGCATGGCTGTCTGTCTGTCTGCTAGTCTGTCTGTCTCCATGCCTCTATATATGCATATCTGTCTGTCAGGCTGTTTTTCTGCCTGTCTACATGCATGGCTGTCTGTCTGCCTGTGTGTATGTATGCCTTTCTGCTTGTCTACATCCCTGTCTGTCTGTATGTATGCATGCCGGCCTGACTGAATGTATGTACGTATGTATGTATGTATGCCTGCCTGCCTGTCTACTGTACAGTAGATGCATGTCTCTTTATCTGTCAACTTGCCTGTCTTTTTGTACGCATGCCTGCCTGTCTGTCTGCCATTATGTTTGTCTGTATACCTGACTGTCAACGTATCAGTTATAATATTTGCCTATCTGTCCCAATACCCGCCTGTCTGTCCGTCAGTATACACACAGGGGCGGGTGTGTTTATTTTAAAGTCACCCGGTAAAGTTGTGGTTGCTAAAACTCCGAATCAGTTAAAAGGCCTCCCCCCAAATTGACTAACTGTGTGTGCTTGTCTGTGCGGGCGGAAGTGTACATGTGTGTGTGTGTGTGTGTGTGTGTGTGTGTGTGTGTGTGTGTGTGTGTGTGTGTGTGTGTGTGTGTGTGTGTGTGAGAGAGAGTTGGTGTGCGTGTATTTGTATGTGCTCATATGCAAGTGTGTGTGTGTATGTGATCGTGTGTGTGTGTGTGTCTTTGTGTGTGTGTCTTTGTGTGTGCTCGCGTGTATGTATGTGTGTATGCTACCTGCGCTCACTTGAGTGTATGTACGCGAGTCTCGGAATGGGAGGATGGGAAAAAATATGTGAGAGTTTGCAGAGGCGAGAGTATGATAGCACAGAATAACGGAAAAATACAAAAAAAAATCCAATTGAAGCAAACATAGACTGATGGTCGGTGAGCCATAAAGAAATATCCTTCAACAAACACAGGCTTCCCTCCGTCATAACTATACCCTATTCCAAAGAAGTCCGCCAAAACTCTTGAATATTTACCTCTATAACGCACAAACGACCAGAGTAATCGAGCTAATATTTTTACCATTTGGGATGGGTCAGCCAGGGAATCGGTGTGAAAATTTACAGCCCATTTGCTCTAGCCCAATAAAAATAATATCATTGTTAGACCACAACAGAAACCTCTAACTTCGCAATCTGGCCCAGTTACCCCCATCCAAAATAACTCAGTGAACGATCATAGAGCACAGCCCCAAAATACTACACTTCCCCCTTTGAAAAGAACAGCTCCCCACATCATCACAACAAATCCCCCCCCCCCCCCCCCCCCCAAAAAAAAAAAAAAAAAAAAAAAAAAAAAAAAAAAAAAAAAACCCACACCGAAGAGGCGGTATCTAGAGTGCTCCCTGGCGTTTTGGTAGCTTGTATATTAGCTATTACTGCATTTGTATAGAGCCGCTTTGCAATAATTGTGACCTGCCTTTTAGGCCCCTTTTACGTTAATTAATTAACATCGGTTTGCCAAATAAACCCTCACACGCTATCCATAACATAATTAGTCATCTATAGGTATATTGTTACATGTTTGTCGACTCCTAAGTTAACAAATAAACCCTCACACGCTATCCATAACATAATTAGTCATCTATAGGTATATTGTTACAGGTTTGTCAACTCCTAAGTTAACAAATCGCTGCATACCTATTGGTGAAGAGCTCTGCCACACACACACTTTATACTAAACTCCAGCTAGTTATTCCCCTACACAATTGAGTCTATCTCGGTGTTCAGTCATCATTATTTACATCTCTCAGTGTATGTGCTAATTGTATATATTTATCTGTATGTCCTATTGATACCTGATACTTGCACTTTTATCTTAACTATGTGTTGATGATTATTTATGCATTGCCTTTGTGTCTGTAAATAATAAACATGCATACCAACCAATATAACCTTACATAATATACTTGTACACCTTACAATTGTATCCTCTCAACACCTCCCCCTCGGCACATCAGGACCCCGCAACATATGGTAAAGTTTATGCAACTCTCTCTAATAGAAGTTGGGATCTTTAAAATAATAATCATCCATTTACTAGTAGACATGCAAGTTTCCCACAGTCAGTATCCACATCCCACAGTAGTTCTAAAATGGAGTGATGATATCGACTTTACCAACATAGCGGTGTTAGGTACATGTTGAGTAATCTGGCCCCTGGTGGCCGATCCAATTAACCAACCCTTCTCCTTCCCTCTCCTAACGAATTGGTCTGGTTAACACTACCTGATCTGACTATGTGTTATATGTTTTGTTTGTTTTTTATAATAATAATAATAATAATAATAATAATAACAATAATAATAATTAGTATTATTATAAGAATAGGCCTACTGCATTTATGTACAGTTGTAGACGTACATTCTGATACATAATAAAGCCTCGAACTAATGAAATGAACCTCCGAAAAACAAATGTAAGGTAAAGAACTTAAGAAGATTGCTCGAGACTGCTTCAAGAATGTATGTAACGTCATTGACTCTTTATAGGGCGTGACCAAATTTAATAATGCTAGGGATCAAGCAAATTTGGACCTATGAGCGCGGGAATTTGCATTATCTCCAAAAACACTCCGCCCCACAAAGGGTTAATGTCCACGACTATACAACACTTATCAATTACATCATAGGTGCTTATGTTCTGGGTGTGGTGTCCCGAGTTCGAATCCCGGGAGGGCCATATGCTTTCATTAGTTTATTCAAGTACATTGGGGTTTGTATTTGAAATTAATGTTAACACCTTACGAGCGGGCCCGTCAGTTTTTTTCCACTACGCGCCCAGCGTTTTTTTTTAATACCCTAAATGGCCTTGTTTCCGTGCTATTTTACATGCATAAACAAGAGCCAGAGCGTAATACAATTATGTATCCCTGAAAGGGGATAAATTGAGCTTTCCAAATTGACACCAGAGACCCATCTTCTACGACCACTTGTTCTCATTGGCAACGATCGTGCAAACCACGAGTTTGCAAAATCCCTTCTAAAAATAAGGTAAATTTTCCTGACATAATTCACGTGGTGGCAAGGTAGGGAGGGTGGAGTAGTGGTGTGGAGTAGATCGTCAGTAGGCGCGGCGGGCGTCCGTTTGCCGAGCGGTCATGAGGTAAACCTACGTTCCTGCCCGTCGCTCGTAACTCTCTCTCACAGCCATTCTTGCTCTAAAAATTGCACACAGGACTAAAGTCGGTTCCCCGCCACATGAGTCCAGGTTTGTACGATACGACTTTAAGTCGGGCCCCGCTAATAAGGGGTTAAAGAACAGGGTGTTACTTATTACATCAACTAGGCTATCATCATGAATGGCTTAAATGACGGCCAAGCAATAGTAATTACCACCAACAATGACGGGATTTTGTCTAGGAATAGCCTACACTATAAATAAAAATATAAGAAAATTCCATGTTGACAAAAGTATCAAAACATTGATATACACAGATCTTTAAAAGGAGAGAGAGAGAGAGAGAGAGAGAGAGAGAGAGAGAGAGAGAGAGAGAGAGAGAAAGAGAGAGAGAGAGAGATTTGGCGAGAGCGAGAAGGCGAGAGAGAGAGAGAGAGAGAGAGAGATTTACATAGATACACTGACCACACATATCTTACGATCCCTGCGAGGTGGCCAGGACGTAATCCTAGTAGAGATAGCAACCCTGAGATGAAGTGGAAGGAAAGGATAGCAAAGATGTAAGCACTCTCCCCACCCTCAGACAACTTTTCGGAGAGAGAGAGAGAGAGAGAGAGAGAGAGAGAGAGAGAGAGAGAGAGAGAGAGAACACAACAACAACAACACACCCATCATAGTGTCACATCATACATCATCGTAGACCAGCGGGGGGCACAAAGCGTAATGATCCTGTCAGTCCGTCAGGCAGCAGAGACCTAGCCTGACAAATTGAGAGCCTGGATGCAGTCACGAACACCACTATTTATATCCATCAGATGATCTACCTACCTATACAAAGGAAGGAGTACAAAGGAAATCAAGCAACAACAGGTCTAGTGACCGTTTTTTCTAGTTGCTTGTCCTCCAAAACCTGAGGATCAAGTCAAAACAGTGGTTTAGAGTGGGTAAGGGAACATTGGAAACTAATGCCCTGCACTAACGTGGCAGGACAGGAAGTTCGTAGGGGACATATGGTTAGTAACTGAGATAAAGTTATTCATTTACAAACGCAGTCAGTCGCGGGTTTGCGAGATCTTTGTCTAGGCGAATTTAAATGAACCAACGGTGCTGCAAGTCTATAACGTCTAGGAAGCCCATTCCACACGTTGACAACTCGATTGAAGAAGAAATTCTTAGATTCGTGCGAGTTAAAAGATTTACAATATTTTCAAACCGTTTCCCCGCGTGTAATTAGATTGGTCGATAGTGAAGTACTTACTACAGTTCATATTGTCGATGCCTTTGATGATTTTGAACACTTGAATTAAGTCGCCTCTTAATCCACCCACCCACCCACCCACCCATCCATCTATCTATCTATCTATTGTCAGACGCCGTAATCCCTGAGAGGGGGTGGCCGCGAATGAATTACCCTCATATGTTTCCACATGCCGAGCGGACTCACTCGATCATCTAGTTTATATCTGTTCACGGAGGAGGGTCGCTTAAGGGGAGGATTCTAGTTTGTTCCCTAGACCTCCATCAAGCTTAAAATTACACCCCCTTGAGCCCCTTTCAAGATTAATTTGTACATTTTTCGGTAGAAAAATGTCAATTACTCTTAAATTACAGGCTCGCTATCGCTCGCCAGGCAACAAAGCGACACCTAAATGGCACAAAAAGGTCTTAGAATTGACAGCAATGGGGGTAAAAGTTCTTAAAATTGCCAAACTAACTAAATGGCACAAAAGGTCTTAGAATTGATAGCAATGGGGTACAAGTTCTTGAAATCGCCAAACTAATGGAGCGAACGTCTTTAAATCTCAAAAGCAATGGGGCTAAGCATGAGGGAGATAGGGGTCCAGAAAAAAATCCCAAGCGGAAATCTCCCCTTAACCCATTTTGTACCGGTGTCGTCCTTTTAACTCTATTCTGACTACTATTGACAATTATATTGTTTAAAAAGGGCTTCCTGCAATCAACAGGCTTTGACCTACCTTACTTAACCATTTTTACTAAAACAGATCCTTCTTTAACGTAAAATTTCAAAACTAATGGGGCTAAGTATGAGGGAGAATGGGCTCCAGAAAAACAAAACCTTAAGTGAAAAATCTCCCTTTAAGGTACATTTGAAATAATGGTATCAGCAGTGTATTAAATGTTTGAACCCTGTTAGAATACTCCAATATCTCGCTTTGATTAAATGTTTGAACCCTGTTAGAATACTCCAATATCTCGCTTTGATTAAATGTTTGAACCCTGTTAGAATACTCCAATATCTCTTTGATTACATGTTTGAACCCTGTTAGAATACTCCAATATCTCGCTTTGATTAAATGTTTGAACCCTGTTAGAATACTCCAATATCTCGCTTTGATTAAATGTTTGAACCCTGTTAGAATACTCCAATATCTCGCTTTGATTACATGTTTGAACCCTGTTAGCATACTCCAATATCTCGCTTTGATTAAATGTTTGAACCCTGTTAGAATACTCCAATAATATCTTGCTTTGATTCAAAGGTTTGAAACCCTGGTTAGAATACTCCAATAACTCGCTTTGATTACATGTTTTGAACCTTGTTAGTACTCAATATCTCGCTTGATTAAATTTTTGACTGTTAGAAATATAATTGCTTGATTAAATTTTTGAACCTTGTTAAGCAACTAGCAACGCTTTATTTTTTGAAGTTAGAATATTCCAATATTTCGCTTTGATATTGTTTTGAACCCTGTTAGCATACTCCAATATCTCGCTTTGATTAAATGTTTGAACCCTGTTAGAATACTCCAATAATATCTTGCTTTGATTACAAATCGTTTGGCAATTATTTTGAGACATTATCTATGCTGGTACAACATACAACCACTTACATTAGTAGGTGGTTAATCTATACAAAATGTGTATACCATATGATCCAAAAGCATTATAGACCCAAAGACCAAACTATATAACCTATGCCAGTATTGTCAAAATTGTATTTATTTATTTAGTAACATTAAGCAACTAGGGTCAAACATTATATTTTTCTCCAATCAGTATAATTTTCGGATTGAAAGCTCTATTTTTATATTGCATCATTAACGTTTGTGAGGGATAGTCGTAAATTAAATACAGAGAGATACTGAATGTAAGCAGACAGACACATAGCTAGATAGACAGATTGAGTCAATTTAGTAATATAAAATACAGCAAGATTGATTAATTTAATTAGCCAAAGAGTTCCTTCAGGAGTAAAGCAGGCCAAAAATAACACAACAGAAACAAAGAGAAAGGCCGAATGTTAAGGGAGCCCAGACGGTATTGTGCAGCATAATTTACTGGTTCGGCTCAATGGTTTAAGAAAGGGGTTTAGTTTGCTCTCTAAACCTCTATCAAACTTTAAAAAAACACCCACAAGACCCCCCTTCGATATATATTGGTAAATTTTTCGGTAGAAAAATGTCCCGGCCGAAGACCGATTCCTCTTCAAATACAGGCTCGCTATCGCTCGCCAGGAAAAAATCGACCCCTAAATGGCACGAAAGGTCTTAATATTGGCAAAGAAATGGGGAAAAAGGTCTGATTATCACCAAACTAATGGGGCGATTGTCTTTGAAATCTCATAACTAATAGGGCTAAACATGAGGGAGGAGGAGGACTCGAAAAAAAAAACTGCCTCCCCTTAATTAGCAAAAGAGTTCATTCAGGAGTAAAGCAGACCCAACATAACACAACAGAAACAAATAGAAAGGCCGAAAGTTAAGCGGTCCCTCTCGGTAATTGTGTGGGCGCCTTTTCGTTACAGCGACACAGGTCCGGGAGAGAGAGCTAATTTGTTCCTACACTCATTACTATTATATTACCCACAGAGCTATAGTTGTTTACTTTGTTAAGTGTGTGTGTGTGTGTATGGGGGGGGGGTAGCCTCACTAGACCTCTATCGAACTTTAACACAGACAAAAACCACCACCAAGACCCCCGTTCAAGATTTATTTGTACATTTTTCAGGAAAACAATGTCCAGGCCGAAGGCCTGTTCCTCCTAAATGATCGGCTCCTGAGTTATCGCTAACCAGGAAGTAATTGGTACCTACATGACACTGAAAGGTGTTTATTCAGAAGTAATTGTACCTACATGACACTGAAAGGTGTTTATTCAGAAGTAAGTAACCGCAACAATCGTTACAAAGAGAAACAGAAAGAGCGTACGTTAACCTCTCACCAAGTTAATTGTGTGTTGCCTTGTTGGTGCAGAGACAAAGAGAAGGTTTGGGAGAGAGCTAAATTGTTCCTACACTCGTTATAGTTCCACCACTGGGAGTCACTATGTTTTTTTTGTTTTGTTTTTTCTCGTTAAAGGGGTAGTGCTTGGTTTTTGGTCTATATATTTATTTATTTATTTATTTATTTTTGAGTTTCCTCGCTAGACCTCCATCAAGCTTTGAAAAACACCCCCTAGAACCCCTTTCAATATAAATGTGTCCTTTTTCTACCGAAAAATTTACAAATTTATCTTGTCTAGGTTACTTTTAAAGCTTGCTGGAGGTCTAGGGAAGAAACTAAAAGAAATAATATACAAATACAAAAACCGACCAAAATATAATCCTTATCCCCTTAATTGTTGGCGCCCACTGTCCATAACACTCCGCGTCAACCAGACATCATAAATAATAGTCAACCGGACGGGATAATGAGACTAGGAACAGTATATAGCCCTCTCTCTCTGTTTAAAGAATAACCCCAAGACCCCCCTTCGAGATTAGTTCGTGTATTTTTCTGCAGAATAATGCCCCGGCTAAAAGGCAATTTCTCTAAAATTAAAGACGTGTTATCGCTCGTCAGGCAAAACAAAAAATTGCATAAATAAATAAATAAAAGAAAAAAAATTAACACCATAATGACACAAAAAGTCTTATAATTGCCAAACTAATGGGGGTGAACGTCTTAAAATATCAACATTAATGAGGCTAAACATGAGGGAGAAGGGTGTACAGACTCACCCGCGGCCACCACTGTACAAATACGCTACATCAACCGGCCGTATAAAATAGTTAGCGTGGTTGCCAGCGAGGTCTGTCCGGCCGTCAGTCAGCCGGACGGGATAATGAGACCACCAACAAGTATTATTTAACTCTCTCCCAGACTCGATCTTTGTCTCCCCACTGACAAGCCAACCACACGTTAAAGGGAGATGGGCCGTTTTTCTGGTCCCCCTTCTCCCTCATTATTAGCATATTAGTTTTGAAATGTTAAGACATTCGGCCCATTAGTTTGGCGATTTCAACACCTTCCCCCCCCCCCCCCCCCGTATCGTTGTCAATTTAAAGACCTTTCGTGCCATTTAGATGTCAATTTCTTCCTGGCGAGCGATAGCATGCCTGTAATTTTTTAGAGGAACCGCCTGCGGCCAGGACATTCACAAATTTATCTTGAAGGAGGGTCTACGGGAGTTTTTCTAAGCTTGATGGTCTAGCGAGGAAACTTAAACATATATGAATAAATAAATGAATGCACGGTGCATTATCCTTTGAAACGAAGATGAAGACGAAGAAAATATATAATATTTCATAATAATACTAATAGTAATAATAATAATATTAATATTAATAATATCAATTATAATACTTTTAATAGTAATAACAAATACTAATTATGATACATATTATTTTAAAATTTATTACAATCAAATATATAAAATACTAAAGTATATAAGAGCAACATAGCAAGACACATGTAGAACCAATAATCACGATTTCCTCTGGCCGATCCACTTTAAAGCTCTCAATATTCAGATAAAAAATGAAATTGAAAAGCTATTAATGATTTGTATTCTGAGCGCAAATACAAAACAAAATTATACTGTTGTTTTATCGATAAAAAAAGAGGGAGTTGGTATCAATAAAGCTGAGAGAGAGAGAGAGAGAGAGAGTGAGAGTGAGAGAGTGTGTGTGTGTGTGTGTGTGTGTGTGTGTGTGTGTGTGTGTGTGTGTGTGTGTGTGTGTGTGTGTGTGTGTGTGTGTGTGTGAGTGAGTGCATGTGCGCAAGTGAGTGTGTGTGAGTGAGGGTGCATGTGTGTGTGTGAGTGTGAGGATGTGTGTATGTGAGTGTGAGGGTGCATGTGCGTGTGTGTGCTTGAGTGCTTGCATGATATATTGTATAGGGACATGCATTCCAAAGATAATATGGCATTAAACTGAATTAGCCTTTTCAATATAATTTACAAACTCTTCTCCCGAATGAAAACACAAGCCGCACCAATTAGTGAGGCGGGTCTAAATGGAAGTCAAGATAAACCCTTTCAGTAGCGATGATGTCTTGTATTTTTTTTATGTCAGCTGAATGTACACAATTTTATGATGCTTATAAAAGATATATGGCAGCTAAAAGGATTAATTGAGATGGTCTGTAGTCCTTTAATATATAGGCGTTGTTCCTAAGCTGAGTAAAATCGTCAAACAGTTGATCGAACATAATGTAAATGTACCCACCGGTACTGAAAGGGTTAAAAAGGAAAACCATTCTGAGAAATGCCTAGGTGTTCCCGCTAAATACACGAGCAGCGAGATCATTTACCACTTGCGAGTTTCAGGCTATAAGGAAGTTGGTGTTTAAAAGTTGTAACATCAAAATTAAAACAGAAATAAAGTATGTTTAACTTGATTTGATGTATTGATTAATGGACTATAACCGTATTTTATCTAGTCATTCTGAGAGAGAGAGAGAGAGAGAGAGAGAGAGAGAGAGAGAGAGAGAGAGAGAGAGAGAGAGAGAGAGAGAGAGAGAGAGAGAGAGAGAGAGAGAGAGAGAGAGAGAGAGAGAGAGAGAGATCTTCAGTAGTAGAGTGGATATAGTGATTTTAACCCCTTCTATACCGACGCCGTTTTTTTTTAAATTTTCTTGCTATATTTAGAGTATTTTGTGCAGTTTAAGAAGGATCTGTGGTAGTCAAAAGGGTTAAGGGAGATAGTTCGAAGCCTGTTAATACTGGAAGCCCTTTATAAACTGAATAAAATCGTCTAATAGTAGCCATAACAAAACTAAAAGGACTCGTGTAGTAGGTACAGAAGGGGTTAATTATTGTTTGGTGGACAGAAATGCGTTGTGTGTGTGATGTGGGCATGTGTAGTGAGTGATCATCCCGTTCAGTACCAGTGACGTCCTTTTCATTTTATTCTGGACACTTTTAGACCATATTATTCAGCTTATGAAGGATGTGTGGCAGCTCAAAGAATATGAGATAGTCTATAATATGTTATCATCATACATTGCAACTCTTTATCCCAAACACTGCAATAAGGTTCTAACTCCACCAAAATATCCCCATACACGATACTAACAGGCGGTTATATAAGTGGTCATGTTTCTAAGTTATATACGGGCGCCAGGTCGGTTATTCTGGTTATTATGGCAAAAAATGTTAACCCTTTGAAGCTCTGACGCGTTTTAGCAGTTTATTTTGGCTATCATTAGACATATCATATCATATCATTGCAGCTTATGAAGTATCTGTGGGTATTAAAAGGGTAAATACTATCTCAATCAACCCTTTGACTTTCATATACCGTTACTAAACTGAATAATATCGTGTAATAGTAGCCAGAAACATAACAGAAACACGTATTGGAGCTTGAAAGGGTTAATAGTATGGTAGTAAATATGTCTTTAGTGTAGCAGCTGTAGTTTATATTTGTTTTGTTAGCAGTGTTTGACAGCCTTCCACCGTTTTCTCTTCTACTTTGCTCGTTCTTTCCTCCCTCCCTTCTCTCTAATTCTTCTGAGACCTCTCACCTCCTCAACCTGTCTATCCCCCCCCCCCTCAACTTTAACTTTAAATTATAAATGGTATGTTAGATACCAATAGCCAATTTTATTCAGCTTAGGAGGGATCTCTTTTAGGCTAACTGATAATGGACTGTGTGGGATAAATTCCCGGCCAAAATAAGCCTCTCAAAAAGAAAAAGAAAAATATATATATATTATTGATTTGTAAGAAAAATAATAATACCAACAACAATAATTTAAATTTAAACAAAAATAACAATAGTAATTATATTAGTTAAAATAGGACTTCAGAGGGTATCAACCATATTGGATTATTAAGCCAGCACACTGTAAGTCAATAATAACGTCAGGACTGGAGCCTCTGTTACAGAACCCCAGTCCCTTGTAATATTATCTAGATACAACTACATATCAATCAAAGTGCTGAAACGGTGAATGTTATAATCTGGAATAAGCCAGCAGCTCCCCTTACCCCGATCCCCTGAGAGAAGTACCAAATTGACTAAGAGAAGGAGAGTAAGATTCAGTGAGGCAGAACCAATCACTATAAGCCCCTCGGCGTGGCCCAGTTTAATGCTAGCGATAGTCGGAATAACGAGAGAGCTGGAAATTTACTGTATCATTGAAAGCATGATTTAAAGAAGGAAAAGGGATGGTGTTTTAGAGCAAGAGTAAAAATAAGAGAGAGAGAGAGAGAGAGAGAGAGAGAGAGAGAGAGAGAGAGAGAGAGAGAGAGAGAGAGAGAGAGAGAGAGAGAGAGAGAGAGAGAGAGAGAGAGAGAGAGAGAGAGTGTGTGTAACAACGGCAAAACAATAAAAAAATATATATATAAATTAATAGATGAATATACATACATGTATAATTTATGCAATGAAATAAAATGTTTGATATAAACTACATGGTCACACTTGCAGCGTATGTTTGAATTGGCAATAGTTGTGTGTGTGGCGTTTGTAGTATTTGTGTTTGTATAATGAATGTACGCTTGTGTGTGTGTGTGTATTCACTTGCTTGTTCGTCAAGGGGAATCCACGCAATGCGAGCTAAGCTCATTATTATCGCGCCTCCTTAACTGGGAATGTATTGCGTGAAATGCATGTTAAGTGTGTTATATATCGTTGGAATGGCTGTGGATGTGTGTGTAGTCTGTATTTTAGCCAATTGGCGACATCTGGAAACGACGGCTTAGGGTTAATCTGTACGGTACCATTCTCACTACGGTACCAGTCTCACCCGAAGACTTAGGTTGACCAGTAGCTTAGGTTGACCAGTACGATACCCATCTCATCTTGTAACCGATCACCAACCCCAGATGGGACGTCACAACTTCGTCCACTTATACCAGGTTCCTATTTATACTGCTAGGTGAACAGAGGCTACACCGTTAGGAGACTTGCCCAAATGTCTCTTCCCCGCCCGGGTCTCGAACCCGGGACCTTCTGGTTGTGAGCCAGACGCGCTATCAGTTACGCCACGGGGAGTGTGTGTGTGTGTGTGTGTGTGTGTGTGTGTGTGTGTGTGTGTGTGTGTGTGTGTGTGTGTGTGTGTGTGTGCTTGTGTGTGTGTGTGTGTGTGTGTGTATAGTCGCTGTCATTAATGTTTATACATACATTTTCGTAGTCGTCTCGAGCTGAATTGATACGCCTTATTAATCATGTACTTGATATATTTTCCGAGGTTTGTGTAATCAATTCGAGGCTTCAAAATGTATCTGAATTAATGTCCGCAACTGTACGTGTGTGTGTGTGATGTGCGTGTGTGTGTGTGTGTGTGTGTGTGTGTGTGTGTGTGTGTGTGTGTGTGTGTGTGTGTGTGTGTGTGTGTGTGTGTGTGTGTGTGTGTGTGCGCGCGCGCGTGAGTGCGATGTGCGTGTGTGTGTTTATACTGCATACGTTACGAAGATTAAATGTCAATACGCCGGAATCGCCTTTGGAATATATTTTACGCTACGCGAAGTTCCCGGACAAACAAACTCTTCTCCCGGATGAAAACAAAGCCGCACCAATTAGTGAGGCGGGGTAAATGGACGTCAAGATTAAGGGAGCCCACCTCGCTTTTTTTCTCTCCTTTTCTCTCTTTTTCTGGCTTGTATCCATTCGGCCCCATTCAGCCTACTGTTTTAAGACGTTTACCCCCATCTACTGTAGGTGTCAATATTTTCCTGGCGAGCTGTAGCGAGCCAGCATATATATATTTTTTTTGACAGCAAGCTAAATTTGTACATTTTTCGATAGAAAAATGTCTCCGGTGAAGCCGGATTTCTCCATACAATGCTGGCTCGCTATCGCTAGCCAGGACGAAATCGACACCTGGATGGGGATAAACGTCTTAAAACAGTTGGCTGAATGGGTTCGAATAGATACAAGCTAGGGAAAGAGAGAAAAGAAGAGACAGATAAAAAAAAAAACGGTGACCCCCATTAAAAGGCAAACAACTCTGAGAAATTCCCGGCCCCTGCCACTCGAATTTAAACGTGTCCAAACATTTTAAGTCCTAGGAAAACGTTTTAATACGATCTTATAAAGAGCCTCATTGTTCAAACATCTTAAGGGGGTAGAGCTTGTTTTTGGTATATATATATATATTTATTCATATATTTTTGAGTTTCCTCGCTAGACCCCCAACAAGCTTAGAAAAACATCCCCTAGACTCCCTTTCAAGATAAATGTGTAAATTTTTCGGTAGCAAAAAAAATTCCGGCCAAAGGCCGGTTACTTCTAAAATTAAAGGCTTGCTATCGCTCGCCAGGAAAATATCGACACCTAAGGGGCACGAAATGTCTTAATATTGACAAAAAAATTAGGCGAAAGGTCTCAAAATCGCCAACCTAACTGAACGAACGTCTTAAAACCTCAAAATTAATATGCTAAACACGAGGGAGAAGGGGGTCCAGAAAAAGCGAGTACTACCCACTTAAGCTGGATGAAAACGTTTTTATGCGAGTCTTTAAGCGAAGGATCATTGTTGGTATGCATTTAATTGAATGACCATACTCAAATCTGAATATATTATCAAATTACTAATTGATTAGCTTTTCTGTTCGATGAGGTCTTATTATCATTAGAGGAGATTAGGTAGTTTAATAAGATAATGTTTTATATTGCTCCCTAGACGTCTATCAAGCTTTAGAAAAAAATACCCCCTTTGAGATAAATGTTTGCAGTTTTTTTTATATCGCTCGCCAGGAAATATTCGACACCTAAATAGCACGAAAGATCTTAAAATCGCACAAACTAATGAGGCGAATATCTTAAAATCTCAAAACTAATGGGGCTCAAACATGAGGGAGAAAGGGGTTTCTTGACCCTTCCAACATTAGGACGCTTTTCTATTTTTGTTTTGTTTTATATTCTGGATATCACTATGTAACACATCAAGGATCTTTAGAAATCCACGGGGTACACACTATCATAATATACCTTTTAGAAATCCACGTGGTACAAACTATCATAATATACCTTTTAGAAATCCACGTGGTACAAACTATCATAATATACCTTTTAACGACTACAAATTCTTAAAGGGAAGATTTTGGTATTTCTGGACGCCCTTTTCCCTCATCGTTTAGCCCCATTAGTATTGACATTTTAAGACGTTCGCTCCATTAGTTTGACGATTTTAAGAAGGTTTGACCCCTTGCTTTGCCAATATTAAGACCTTTCATGCCTAAATTCCTGGTGAGTGAGAGCGACCCTGTATTTTAGGAGAAATCAGCCTTCAGCGGCGGTCCTGGGCCTGTTTTTATAAGCTTGATAGAATTCTAAGGAGCAAGCTAAACAATAATAATAATAATAAACTACCAAATTTCGTATTGATAGCTAAACTAACTAAAACATACAAAAACGCGTCCTCGTATAGAAAGGGTCAACATATATTCATTTTTAGAACTTACCAAGTCTCTATTACTAAACCAAAACCAATATTCACGCAAAAAATATACATGTGTGGATTTCTACCCTAATAATATGCAATAAATATACATGTGTGGATTTTTACCATAATAATATGCAATAAATATACATGTGTGGATTTCTACTTTAGTAATATGCAATAAATATACATGTGTGGATTTCTACTTTAGTAATATGCAATAAATATACATGTGTGGATTTCTACTTTAGTAATATGCAAAAAATATACATGTGTGGATTTCTACTTTAGTAATATGCAATAAATATACATGTGTGGATTTCTACTTTAGTAATATGCAAAAAATATACATGTGTGGATTTCTACTTTAGTAATATGCAATAAATATACATGTGTGGATTTCTACTTTAGTAATATGCAATAAATATACATGTGTGGATTTCTACTTTAGTAATATGCAAAAAATATACATGTGTGGATTTTTACCCTAATAATATGCAATAAATATACATGTGCGGATTTTGACCCTAATAATATGGACAAATTATATATGTTTGGATTTTTACCTTAATAATACACACAAAACATACATGTGTATTTTTACCTTAATAATATACACAAAATTTAATATCCACGTGTGTATTTTTACAATAATATGCAAATATAATATACATGCGTGGATTTTGACTCTAATAATATGCAAAAAAATATACATGTGTGGAGTTTTACCCTTCCAATAGGCAAACAAATATATATATACACGTGTGGATTTTACCCTAATAATATGCAAAACATAAATAAATAAATACATGCGTGGAATTATGACCCACATAATATGCAAAATAATTTTGCCCGAAATTCCCGACTGAACTTGCCATCACGTGTCCAGTTCCTTGAATATAAGTTGGTTTTACGCCAGAAGTAAAAATGAGTTCCCGTATTTTTCAAAGCATTTTCGATCTAATTAGCCCTTTTACGTACGATTAGGTTATTGAATGTATTTTCACTAATATCATATAATTTAATTCAACTTACGAGCGGTCTGCTGAAGCAATAAAGCCAAATTGTAAATGCCCGATGATGCAAATTAGATCTTTGTGTCTAATTATGGCTAACAACAAACGATAATAAAAAGGTCTTAAAATTGTCAAACTAATGGGGTGAACTTCTTAAAATCTCAAAAGTTATGAGGTTAAACATGACGGAGACGGGGATCCGGACCCCCCCCCCACACACTGTTAACCAATCTAATACAAGGAGAGAGAGAGAGAGGTAACTCAATATTCCCAATGATACAATATAAATGTTCTCGTACCCTTTTTATTCACTTGTTTTTTGACAGTGTATACTCAGGTTATTTTGGCCCTTATACTGACATACCATAAGGGTGTAGCCATATCTCACTCATCCCCTTATAATCATATCCCCATAAGCAGAGAGTGGAATTTCTGATAATAATACCTCGTACCTGGTAAACTACTTCCTCGCTGTATCTCCCACTCGCGATTACATTTCTACCTCATTAAAGAGGGGGGGGGGGGGTACATTATGTGTTATTCATATATGTGTTTTCTATCATCATTATATATATATACCGATATTTATTTTAGTTTGCTCCGTAGACCTGTATCAAGTAAAAAAAAACACGCACACAAACTCACTCTCTCTCTCTCTCTCTCTCTCTCTCCTAAGACCCCCTTTCCAGATAAATTTGTACATTTTTCGGTAGACAAATGTCCCGGGCCAAGGCAGGTTCCTACTATTCTACAGGCTCGCTATCACTCGCCAGGAATACAATCGACACCTAAATGAAACGCAAGGTCTTAATATTGACGAAGAAATGGTGCGAAAGGTTTCAAAATCGACAAACTAATGCATTTCAAAACTAATGGGGCTAAACATGAGGAAGAAGGGGACCCAGAATAAAACGAACCTTCCCTAAATATTACACCGTACCTGGTCAAAATCTGTCCTCGCTATATAACACACTCGCGATTACAGTTCTATATATCACACTCTCGATTACAGTTCTCTATCATTAACCTATATCGTAAACTTTAATGTAATATATAATAACTTTCACTAACTATAATATACGGGACTAAGGGCTATCAGGACTAAGGGCTATCAGGACTAAGGGCTATCAGGACAAAGGGCTATCAGGACTAAGGGCTATCAGGAATAAGGGCTATCAGGACTAAGGGCTATCAGGACTAAGGGCTATCAGGACTAAGGGCTATCATCAACATAATCCAGATTTTCTTGCGCTATAATCAACCGTCATACAAAATTACGTAACTTTCTTGGATATTTTCGCATGCATGAAATATAATGGCCCTTATATGTTAACCCTTTACGTACCGGTCCTGTCCTTTTAAACTTCATGCTGGCTACTATTAGACGATTTTATTCAGTTTAAAAAAAGGGCCTCCTGCCATTAACTGGCTTCGAACTATCTCAATTAACCCTTCTAAGTACCACATATCCCTGTTAGACAGCACAAAATCGTCTAAATATAGCTAGAATAAGATTAAGAACACGTCTCCGGTACAGAAGGGGTTACAAATAACACACGGTACCATTATGTTATCGTCACTATTTCACACGTTTATATTTAACCCCATTATATATATATAGGACAAATTATGACACTTCGCACCTGTGATTCTTACAATTATTCAAAAATACCTTTGGAATATTTGTACATCGCTACCAAGCATAAAAAAGTCGTACACATTACTAGCATACCGTACTTAGACTAAATAATATACCTAACGTGATATAATATACCTAACGTGATATAATCCGCACTATACTCCCAAATTCGTATTATACTGTATATATATATATATATATATATATATATATATATATATATATATATATATACCGTATATATATACTACTGGCGTGGAAATTTGGAAACCGTGAACAGAGACAAAGTGTGGCTGAGATGACCTATTAGCCAGTTCATTTGGTTAAGTACGTCACTCAATGGCTCACACTACACACAGTACAGTCACGAACAACAGTACTCGCCCACCTTCTATACTTCAACTTTATTATACTATTTTGGTATATAAAGTAACTATATATCGTATTCGTTCATTTTGAAACCATCGTTAAAGTAACTATGTATTGTATAAATTTATTTTGGTACCAGTGATACAGTGGAATTGAGTGCCTCTCATGTCCAGATGGTCTTTGACTTTGAGGATTTTGGTTTCTTGATGTAGGTGATCTGTGGGTGCATCACTGATCTTATGTATTGTTTATATACTGTGGTGGTAGTTTCTTTGTTGTGTCCAAATTTTGTGTGAGCAAGTGAATGTCATATGAGGATTTTGGGGTGAGTTGAGGGATGTATTCGTGTTCTCCTGTCCAACTTGTGAGCAGGGTTGCGGTGGATTTGGCTGGGGCTAGATTAAGTCTGTTTGTAGTGCACCAGCTGTGTTGAGATAGGGTTGAAGGAGATCTGTTGCTCTTTTTGGGTCATGGTGTGTGCATGTGAGTGTTATGTCATCTGCATAGGAGGCTAAGTTTATTTGGGGCGTATTGGGTGTAGTTATATCGTGCATGTACAGATTGAAGAGTGCGGGCGATAGGACGGATCCTTGTGGGACTCCGTTTGGAAAGTTTCTGATTTTAGATGACTGACCGGCAAAAGATACGTGTGCACATCTGCCTGCTAGGAAGTTGGCCAGCCACCGTTTTGTGTTGTTGTGCATGTTTGTGTTGTAGATTTTGTTTGTTAGGTTGTGGCGGGGGATGGCATCGAAAGCTTTACTAATGTCGAGTGTGGCTAATAGTGATCTGTGTGGTGGTCTAGCTGAATTGATGCCGTCGAAAGCTCTTTGTGTAAGGTCTGTGAGAAGAGTGTTTGTGGAGTGCAGTGGCCTAAAGCCATGTTGTGTTGGAGCTAGGGGTAGGTCAGGTGTAATTAGTTGTAATACTAGGCGTTCCATGACTTTGGAGGGGGAGCAAAGGAGTGTGATGGGAGGGTAGCGTGGGGTCTTTGTTGGGTTTGGGGAAAGTGATGATGATACCATGCTTCCAAATGTCTGGTATTGTGTTGTGTGAATAGCTGTAGTTTGATATGTTAGTGAGTGCTTGTATGCCTTGTGGTCCCAGGTGTCTGAGGTGTATGTTGCTTATGTTGTCTAGGCCACAGGCGGGTGAAGGGTGTATAGTCAGTTTTGTTGTTAGTTTGTGCTACAGTAACTATGTATAGTATTCGTTCATTTTGGTACCAGTGCTACAGTAACTATGTATTGTATTCGTTCATTTTGGTACCAGCGCTACAGTAACTATGTATAGTATTCGTTCATTTTGGCACCAGCGCTACAGTAACTACCGGGTATGTATTGTATTCGTTCATTTTAGTACCAGTGCTACAGTAACTATGTATAGTATTCGTTCATTTTGGCACCAGCGCTACAGTAACTATGTATATTATTCGTTCATTTTGGTACCAGTGCTACAGTAACTATGTATAGTATTCGTTCATTTTGGCACCAGTGCTACAGTAACTATGTATAGTATTCGTTCATTTTGGCACCAGCGCTACAGTAACTATGTATAGTATTCGTTCATTTTGGTACCAGTGCTACAGTAACTATGTATAGTATTCGTTCATTTTGGTACCAGTGCTACAGTAACTATGTATAGTATTCGTTCATTTTGGCACCAGCGCTACAGTAACTATGTATAGTATTCGTTCATTTTGGCACCAGCGCTACAGTAACTATGTATAGTATTCGTTCATTTTGGCACCAGTGCTACAGTAACTATGTATAGTATTCGTTCATTTTGGCACCAGTGCTACAGTAACTATGTATAGTATTCGTTCATTTTGGCACCAGTGCTACAGTAACTATGTATATTATTCGTTCATTTTGGCACCAGTGCTACAGTAACTATGTATAGTATTCGTTCATTTTGGCACCAGTGCTACAGTAACTATGTATAGTATTCGTTCATTTTGGCACCAGTGCTACAGTAACTATGTATAGTATTCGTTCATTTTGGCACCATCGAATAGTAAATATGTATAGTATTCGTTCATTTTGGCACCATCGTATAGTAAATATGTATTGTATTCATTCATTTTGGCACCAGCGCTACAGTAACTATGTATTGTATTCGTTCATGTTGACACCAGTGGTACAGTAACTATGTATCGTATTCGTGCCACATATTCTAACGATTTTCCACCCCATCTATATCAAACACTCGGTTCTGTTGCTATTCCACACTCACTCTCACTCTCTCTCTCTCAATGTATATATTCAGTTGGCTCTCTACCCACATACAACTATCTTTCTAACTATCCAACCTATATTATAATCCACATATTCATCCACTTATGTATAATTATAGTTTTCAGTCTCACTGTAAAACCTTATTACTACCACAGATCCTAGTTAAGCTGAACAAAATCGTCTAAATATAGCTAGAATAAAATTGAACAGACTTCGCCTGTACAGTGGGGGTTAACTAATTGACTCTATTTACATCTGTCTAATTTATTGTAACATCTGTCTGTTTCGCGTATTTATCATGTCAACCTATCTGTACGTCTGTTTGTCATGTCTACCTGTCAGGTGTTATGCCTGTATCTATCTGTCTATCCGTCAATTGAGCCCACTCTATCCTCTGTCCATTATCTGTCCATCTATCCAGCTTATAACCCTCTGCAACTTTATAATATACCGGTATATGTCTATTATATCTGTCTTTAATATCTGTCTGTCCTGTTCTATGTCCGTCTACCGATGCCAGTCTATCTTCTATCTATTCGTTCTATCTGTTTGAGGATATGTCAGTCTTGTTTTTTTTTTTTAAAGACCTCCGTCTACGTAGTGAAAAACCTGTTATCCTCCGGCAAACTGTCTCGTCAATCTAGCTCGGTTTGCACTGCCTTGCCTTTGACTTTCTGTATGTACTGTAGGTTTATCTATTGGTCTGTCTATCGATCCCATTATCTATTCTTCTATCTGTGGATCGATATCCCATTATCTATTCGTATATCTGTCTATCGATCCCATTATCTATTCGTATATCTGTCTATCGATCCCATTATCTATTCGTCTATCTAGCTATCGATCCCATTATCTATTGGTCTATCTGTCTAAGGATCCCACTCTATCTTCTGTCCATTCTATTTCCATCTCCACCCCTCACATAACGCTTCCTGTCATCCCTATAAGTTTCTGTCTATCTATACATATATTTATCATGATCATATCGTGACTATTTGCCTATCAATCTACCTGTCTGTGTCTTACAATGATGTATCTATCCTTGTGTATGTATGTCTATCGATCGCCCCTATCTTTTGTCCATTCTTGCCCCAGATCTCCCCCGCACCCATAACCTTCCGTGTGACCCCCCCCCCTCCCCCCACCTCCTATTCTCCATCCCCCTTCTACCCCCCCCCCACCCCCCGGATCGGTCGCATAAAAAGCCCCCCCTTGCGTTTTCACGGTAATCGAGCCGTAAGTTTGCCGGCAGCCAATATCCACTTCCGCGGTAATATCAGCGGGGGGTGGGGGAGGGGGGGTAACTTGATGAAGGAATATTGCAGGTGTATTGAAGGTGTATATTGAGGGAATGTTGCAGGTGTGTGGATTCCCGGCGTATTGAAGGGGTTGGGCTCGTAGGTCGCCGGTGTATTGAAGGGATATCACTCGTATTATTGCAGGTGTGTGTTGCCAGTGTATTGAAGGGGTCATGCTCATATGTTGCTGGTATATCGGAGGTACCGTATATTGAAGGGGTATTACTCGTATGTTGCTGGTATATTGAAAGTATATTGCTTTTATGTTGCCAGTGAATTGAAAAAGTATTGAAGGGGTATTGTCGCTGTATTGAAGGGGTATCGTTCATTGCAGCACCTCCTGAGTGATGTATATTGCGTGAGAACTATGATAGGAATGTTGCACAATAAAATATATTCGGTCTTGTAAAAAATAACTATATATATTAAGCAAGTGGCCTTAACACTATCCGGTGCGACGTATTGGGGGGTCTATTATGATGTGTTGCATTATTAGTGAAGGATTCTATATATTTTGCCATTATAGTACAATGTATTTTACGTTTGCTCAGAAGACAAATTAGAACACCTCCACAAACCCCCTTCAAGATAAGACATAAAACACCAACATATCCCCATTCAACCTAACTATATATACATATTTCGGTGGAAATCTGTCCGTTTCTCCTAATTCGTAGGCTCGCTATCGCTCACCAAGATAACATTGACACATGAATTGGGCGAAGCGTCTTAAAATCGCCAAGCTAATAAGATGAAATGTCAAATGCCTTCCAACCATTGGAGTAATATACGGAAGGTTAAAAAAACACACACACACACACCTCTCACCAGATAGGGTAAAGAACCCTTACAGGTATGTTGCAGTACCTGGCCGATGGATATTGCGGGGAAGTAGCTCATATTACAGGAATGTTGTGGTATATACTTACCTTGGTGTACGGAGGGTTTAGTAGGGCAGTAAAAAGTACTCTCATGTTTCAGCTATTGTGGAAAAGTTGTTTTTCTATTTTTTGTTTTTTGTGTTTGGAAAAACAAAAAAGCCCTTCCGTGGTTTAAAGGACTAACTCTAAAACTATACAATATTCTTCTTAAATACAGTATACAACACATCATAATATATACCTACCTTAATAATGTATATATACCTACGCGAACGGTAACGGTGAAAGTTAACGGTCAATTTACATAATTGCTTAATATATGTGAAACTTTGCCTTCTTCGTGGTGCTATTCATTGTAATCTAAGAAGTTTTCCTAACCAATTTTAAGAAAAGACATTTTATGTTGAACATCAAGAATCAAGTTTTAAACAAACATATACCGGTACAATATTTCTTCAAACTATACAATGGATTTCCACCAAACTTGGATGCCATACTGGATATTCGTTTCACTGATGTAAGTTACCCAAGAATGATATATATTTTTCCTAAAAAGTCAAGGATATGATTCAATATCAATGTTTAAGGTTAATATAGTATACTGAAGCAAATCATATATATCCCAATATACTGTATGTGTTGATTTAGTTGCATATTATACATGACACTTTTTTGACAGCTTTCTTTCTGCTTACCCCTATTTGATGTAGGGCTGATCATATTGGACCAGTCCTGTTTCATTTCATTAGTTTAGACATTGAAAGGCTTTTCATCTCAATTGATTGGCGATTATAAGACACTTCGCCCCATTCGGGTGTCGATCTGTCTAGGTGAACGAAAGCGAGCCTGCAATTTAGGAAAAACCGGCCTTCGACCGGAAATGTATCTACCGAGAAATGTACGAATTTAGCTTGAAGAGGATCTGGAAGGCGTTTTTTTTTTTAATTTACAGGGAGTCTGGGGAGCAGTGTTGTTTAATTTGCTCCATAATGGTTGAATCTATCAACATCCTCAATAATCATTCAACATAATATCATAACCCCAAGACGTTGCACCATACAATTTTGAAGTGCCACTAACATAGAAATTCACCTGTTATGTTACCTTCTTAATAAATTAGATCTAGTATGACATGTACTCGAAGAATTCGGTCGAAGGCATAAGTCTATTTATAATGACATCAGTTGTGGCAGAGTTTACACGGAATATAGATGCTGAAATTCACTTGAGCCATCATCCCAACTGGAGTACCATTTATGGGCAAAGTGGTAGTGTGTTGGCCTCGTTAACGTGGTGACCCAGTTTCGAATCCTACCCAGGCTCTGTGGTAGCTCCACCAAAAACATTTGGGGGTCGATTTCTGCATCTAACAAAGTTAAAATGTGTTGGTTAAATTGTAAATTGTACTGTACAAATTTGTGCAAAGTCGGGAAAAATAGTAGTGTGTGTGTGTTTTCTTGCGCAATTTAATTCGACATTTCGAGACCTCTGCTACATGTAACGCGCTCTCTCTCTCTCTCTCTCTCTCAGCCTCCTCTAGGTGAATGTCTGACCTTCTTTTGAATATTTCAGCTATGTTACCCCATCACCTTGCTCGATAAGTGGACACACATACACACACATATATATATATATATACTGTATATATATATATATATATATATATATATATATATATATATTTGGGGAGGTGTGGTGGAGTGGTCTTGCCACTGGCCTGGTAATCCAAAGGTCCCGGGTTCAAATCCCGATGTATCAATGGGAAGATATTATTGGGATGGAATTTGTGCTGTACCTAGTATCAGTGCATTACCACAAGCCCACCGAAACGTCAATAAAATACCCTCATTGTTCCCTGATTAAATAGCACTGTATGAATATTCCCATATTCAAAATATGCTATAGGGGTGCAATGCCTGGTGAGTTATCTGCTCAACAGGTGGCGTTGTGTGTGTGTAAGTGTGAGAGTCCGAGTGTAGGGGGTGAGGCACGGGAACGAGGTGGCTTCAGAGATGGGGTCGTTTCGGGCCATGAGTGAGCACCGTGCCTCATGTGAAGGAAAGATGACAGGTCCTCGTTGTACTCTACGTGCTTCACATGTCTCACTCCCTAGACTGGAACAAGACCTCACAGGCTTCACTGTTCATTGTAAAGCGGTGAATGTTAAGGCTCTCAGCCTATGCCCGAGAGGAAGTAAGTTGGAATATAGAAAAAAAAGAAAAGAAAAAAAAAAAAAAAAAAAAATATATATATATATATATATACCGGTATATATATATATATATATTTCCTGCTATAGGCCTACGTATTTCATTTGTCACTATGAACTTTCCAGTAGACCCTCTCTCAATATACTGACGGCCACTATTTCAATTAACCCTTTCAGCATTTGAAAACGCAACCCTTACTTAAATGACGGATATTATTAGAATATTTAATTTAATTTGAGAGGGAATGTTTAAAGTTAGAGGGTTCCTCTTATACAGTATATACTTTGTTCATGTTATTGCTATAGAGCCATCCAAAGCTGATTAAAATCGCTTTATGTTGGCAAGAATAATATTAAAAATGCAAAAATGTTCACCGTATCCTGAAGGGGTTACGTGTCATGCTAACACTGAACTTGGTACGAGGGTGGTGGGTGGAGAGAGAGCCTTTGTTTACTGTCCTTGTATTCCACTAACTAGAAACAACAAATTTTGGATCAAGTTGAGACCTCCTAGTAGGGACCAGAAGGTCTGTGTAATCTGTACATCTTATACAATCTCTCTCTCTCTCTCTCTCACACACACACACACACACTCACTCTCTCACTGTATAATGCAACCAGTACTTTTGAGATTTGCCACTATTCCCAGACCTACGGTACTCCTAAAGAAACCAATTTGCGAGTCCATCCAACAAACACTAAACTTTTCACTCATACCTTCAAGTTCGCAGTAGGTTTTCCATTAAGTTTCGGATATTTTTTTTATGTGGAGTGGATCTACATTATGTTTCTCCTTTGCTTGTAATCTGGATGTGTTATTTAGCAACAGAGTGCATTAATTTTCCCGCGAGTAAGTACTATGCATAAGAATGAAAAGCACTATTGGTTCGTGAATATCTTAGAAGGGCGAAGCTTATTGAATCAGCAAATCACGTACAGTATATCGGGTGCATGTGTGTGTGTGTGTGTGTGTGTGTGTGTGTGTGTGTGTGTGTGTGTGTGTGTGTGTGTGTGTGTGTGTGTGTGTGTGTGTTACCGGCATTATAATATTTAAGCATACGGCGACATTTCATACATATCATCAAAACAAACCCCATATCATTATCTCTAACTTATGAAAGATGTTTTGGTCTAAGCTGTCAAAAGGAAGGATTATAGAAATTAAGTTGAAATCAGATGGATAAGAATAATATGAATTTATGTGTATATAAATATCAACCCCTTCTGTACCGGCGACGTCCTTTCAACTATAGCTGGAATAAAATAATAAATACTTCGCCGGTACAGAAGGGACCAGTGGTAATAATTATACATTTCAATAGTCTGTATATTTTAAGGGGAAGAATGTCGTTTTTGTGGATCCCCTTATCCCTCATGTTTAACCCATTAGTTTTGATATTTTAAGATGTTTGCCCTATTATTTTGTCGAGTTTAAGAGCTTTCGCCCCATTTCTTCATCAATATCAAGACCTTTTGTCCTATTTATGTGTAGATTATTTTCCTGGCGAGCGATAGCAAACCTGTAAATTAATGAGGAACTGGCCTTCGGCCAGAACACTTTTCTACCGATAAAAGTTACAAATTTATCATGACAGGGGTCTTGGGAGTGTTTTATAAGCTTGTTGGAGGTCTAGGGAGCAAACTAAAATCCTCGCTTAAGATGGTGATGAGTCTATATCTAGCTAGCTTATATAAAAAAGCTAGAGGTCCCTTAAGGTAGTCTACCCTCGCTCGACCCGTGAATGTGAATAAGTCCAACAGTCTCCATAATAAACACGGGTTGGTGGGAGTCTCAAGGCAGGACACGCATTGGATGGTGCCCAAGGGTAGACTCTTCCGTGTGCATAAGTAAACCACATACTGTATATGGGCTGGTTGATCAGAGTGAGAGTTGAGGCTTCTCTGCCATACCCATAGCTGAATTGATCGTTTGATTTATAGACAGGTAGGTAGAAGCTATGGGGGGGGGGGGGGGGGGGGTGTCTCTCTCTCTCTCTCTCTCTCTCTCTCTCTCTCTCTCTCTCTCTCTCTCTCTCTCTCCCTGGCATATATTTGTGAGGGTTTGTGATTTCTCGCGGCCCGTCATGAATAGTCAATCAACGTGGGAGGAAAAACAACAATATTAGATCAACACACTTTTGTTTAGCAGCGACCGTCTCTCTCTCTCTCACGCTCACTCTCACACACACACTCTCTCTCTCTCTCTCTATTAGTCTATCTATCTATCTAAATCTCTCTGAAAATGGATAATACATAGCCTAAACGTTAGAGGATACATATCAAAGTACTTACATGTGTTTATCCACCATTCCATCCAGACACACACACACACACATATATACACCCTGTTCGGAAATTCCACCAACAAAAAAATACAGCATTATCACTGAAACAAAAATGAAAATCTTGTACTAAATAACGTGTTTCCATATATTGTACCAATAATGAGTAAAGAGCATTTAATTACAATAATAAATGTAGGCCTGACTGGGGACAGAGCACTGTTCCCCACCATTCCTCAGGTTGGACTGAACACAATGATTCGGAAAATGATTTATGAAGCACTTTAAAAAAACGTGTATTCTATCTTTTCATAGTAGCGAAATGAGGTGTACGTAAGTCCAAAAACGCTACATAACAAAAATTGGAAATTGTTATTATCTTACCAACGTAACTATGCTCGCCATATCATTTCTAACTTACTAAAAATAACTGGTGGATAATAAAATGTCATTAGCATATTAAATCCGTGTCTCTTTATAGCCTATCTAGCAAGTCCTGTAATACAAACCTAGCAAGTCTTGTAACTTGTTTTCAATGCAATTTACTTTTTTTTTTTCATTTGAAAATATTGTTTACAATATTTGTATCTACCTACTCTTTTATTTTGACGGTGGAATTTCCGAACACCCAGTATATATATATATTCTCTCGTTATCATACACCGCCAAAATGCCAACAAAATATTTCCACATAACTTCTATGTATCCGTTCGTGTGTTCGTAAAAACAACTCTAAAATATATTCATGGATATTGACGAAAGTAGGTCAGCTCTTTTATTGCGTCCCTACCCAAGAATAGAAATTGTGCTTGTTTTGCTTTTGCCATTTCTGAGCAATGTATTTCTAGTTTGCCTCCTAGACTAAACAAATTCGCCTACCTAGAACGCCTCCAAGCTAAAAACTATTCCTCAGACCCCCTTCAAGTCAAATATATAATAGTCCTGATAATGCACCCATTTTGAAGCAGTACCGAACGCAACAAGACAATACAATGAGTCATACAGCCCTAAAGCTTCAGAACTTGACTTTAAAGTTCAAAGATTCGAATTGATGTAACCTAATAATGCTCATGACTGGACATTTTGCGGTAGAAGGATGTCCCAGCCCAAGACCAATTTCTCTTAAATTACAGGCTCGCTGACGCACGCACAGAAAAAACATCAACACCTGAATGGGGTGAAACGTCTTGAAATCGCCAAACAAATGAGGTAAAACGTCTTAAAATTTCCAAACTAATGAACTGGAATAAGGAAGATCCAATAAGATCCGCCTGGCACCAGATAGGGTTAATGGATGACGCCCCCACCCCTATAGGTAGATTAAAAAAAAAAAAAAAAAAAAAAATCTGCAAACTTTTGGTATGCAACTTTAACTAGCAACTTTGTTTTCTTGCAAGTTTTTCCTGGCAACTATTTTCAGGCACCTTTTTTCTTGCAACTTTTTTCCTGGCACTATATTGTTGGCAACATTTTCCAGACGATATTTTCCTGACCATTTTGTTTAGTAATTTCTCCGGGCAAGTTTTTTCTGACAACTTTTTTCTGGCACTGTTTTGCTCTGGCATCGGTATTCCCACCAAGAGTAGATTATTATAGTTGACATAGTGATCCTTATAGTGTATTTCAGAAGTTACTGTTGCGGAAAAATTATGTCAAGGGGGGTGACCTGCTATTTTTATCTCCTTTTCTTTCTTTCTCTGGATTTTATCCATTCGGCCCCATTTAGCCTACTGTTTTAAGACGTTTATCCCCATACAGGTGTCGATTTCTTCCTGGCGAGCGATAGCAAGCCATCATTGTATGGAGAAATCCGGCTTCGCCGGAGACTTTTTTCTATCGAAAAATTTACAAATTTAACCTGCTGTCAAAAACATTTTTTTTTAAATATGCTGGCTCGCTACTGCTCACCAGGAAAAAAAACGACACCAGGATGGAGATAAACGTCTTAAAACAGTAGCTTGAATGGGGCCGAATATATAAAACCCAGAGAGAAAATGAAGGTCGGTCCCCTTAAGCGCAAGTAAACCTGCGTTAGCCTTATTGTGTTCGAGGTGGGTCTTTTCCTTACTCCCTGTATCGCTCCAGTAGTTTGGAGATTTAAAGACGTTTCACCTCATTAATTTAGCTATAAGACATTTCATCGAATTCAGATGTCGATATTTCCTGGGCGAGCGATAGCAAGCCAAGACATTAGGGAGAAACAGGCTTTGGCTGGGATAATCTTGAAGGGGGTCTTAGGAGGCGTCTTTTATAGTCTATGGGGGCAGCCAAAAAATACATTGACCATGAAGAAAATAATGAATGTATGTATGTACTCAGGCCTATTCCTCTCTCTCTCTCTCTCTCTCTCTCTCTCTCTCTCTCTCTCTCTCTCTCTCTCTCTCTCTCTCTCTTTTTACACAAAATATAATAACCCCCAAGACGTCAAATGAGAAAGTGATGACTAGAATTGTATTGGACTTTTACATAACACACCAAATAAGGTTCCTGTTCCATGTTCACTGCACCCAATGTAATACTCAATAACTATAGACACAGCTGCTGGGGACAGTAACATGACACCCAAGGGAGTGGATATTAGACTCCACTCACACGAATTGTATTGGACTTTTACATAACACACCAAATAAGGTTTCTGTTCCATGTTCACTGCACCCAATGTAATACTAACTAACTGGAGACACAGCTGCTGGAGACAGTAACATGACACCCAAGGGAGTGGATATTAGACTCCACTCACTCGAATTTGACATTATTATGAACTAACACGAAAAGGTGTTACTACATTTACTGAGTGAATATACTGTACATTTCTGATTGACTTTGATAATCAGTAGTAGTCAAAAGTCCGAGAGAGAGAGAGAGAGAGAGAGAGAGAGAGAGAGAGAGAGAGAGAGAGAGAGAGAGAGAGAGAGTGTGTGTTTGCAAGATATTTCCAAAGCCCTACAAGCGATATTTGGCGAATCGTAATCAGTACCTTCATTTATTTAACCATAACATTTTCTAACCTTTCCATCATGATTGCAGTATTCTCTCTTTCCCCAGACTCCTTCAGTAAGCCCCTCAAGGAACTAATTACACGAAAACTGAAAACAAAAATCCAACTTCCCAGCAACCCCTCCACTCTAAGTCATATGAAGGACTGGACATTAATTAGCTGGGTGAGGTGGCTGGAGCGAGGCCACCGAGAGTACTCTAGGTGGCCTTGGCTGGAGTGGCTGATGAAGTAGAATATTGAAGATCATTAACCCCTTGAAGCTTGTGACGCATTTTGACAGTATATTTTGGCTATCATTAGACGATTTTAGACAGTTTAGGAGGGATCTGTGGGAAGCAAAAGGGGAAAGACTATCTCAATTGACACTTTGACTTCCACATACCATTCTAAATCTGAATAAAATCGTCTAATTATACCCAGAAAGCAGAACAAATACGTAATCGGATCTTGTAAGGGTTAATTATTGTCAAAACATTGCAAGTTGAACGACATAGGAACAAATGTGAGACAAGGGCTGTATTATGTTGCCAAGTTAATTCAACCCGACAACAGTTATTTATTTAATATGGCCTAATAATGTTTTGGCTTAACATAATACATCGTAACCTTATCCGATATCATCCATACTTATCTCATTCTAACGGAGACCAGTGAATACGGATTATATGTTCTATATTCAATGGGTGACTATATAGCACAGACATTCACCAAAACTTCCATGGACCAAAATAGCCTCAAACAAAACAAAAACAAACAAGATATAGGATCAGTAAGGTGGCATCGTTCATGCTAAATGTTGCCTTTTCCGCGATGGTCACCGGATATTTTTCCTTTAGAACCTGTGATCACTATGTTTTGTGCCTCTTCATTCATGGTCTGTCTGTCTGTCTCTCTCTCTCTCTCTCTATCTCTCTCTCTCTCTCTCTCTCTCTCTCTCTCTCTCTCTCTCTCTCTCTCTCTCTCTCTCTCTCTCTCTCTCTCTCTCTCTCTCTCTCTCTCTCTCTCTCTCTCTCTCTCTCTCTCTCTCTCTCTCTCTCTCTCTCTCGTTCTCTCTCTCTCTCTCTCTCTCTCTCTCTCTCTCTCTCTCTCTCTCTCTCTCTCTCTCTCTCTATCTCTCTCTCTCTCTCTCTCTCTCTCTCTCTCTCGCTCTCTCTCTCTCGCTCTCTCTCGCTCTCTCTCTCTCTCTCTCTCTCTCTGGATTTAGGCCCTCTCTAAATCCGGTAATGGGGAAAACAAAAGACTAACGAGCTCTTACCTTGAATCTGGAGAGAAGTGTTGAAGGCCAGAGCTGGAATGGAGGGGGCGCTCACCAGTAGCGACAATTACCCACCCGCTACTCTCGGAAACTGGAATAAAAGATAAAGGGTTTGTGAATTATAACACATTTTCTATTGGGGGAAAAAAAAACAAAAAAAACACGAACATCTTTATTAATTGCAAAGTTTCGACTTGCCATAATTATACAGTATAAGGCATCATCAGTACGGTATCTAAAATTACAATACTAATATATCTTAGTATTGACCTAGAATTATTTATACATTTAACACCCTTCACCACCATGACGCCTTTCTAACTTTGTTTCTGGCTAAAATGAGACGATTTTATGGAGTTTAAGAACGACCTGTGTTCTCAAGAGGATTAATTGAGTTCGTATTTACCCATTTGAGTCCTGGAGGTAGATTAAATACTATAAAGAAAATCGTCTAATAGTAACCAGAATAGGATGAAAATTACTTATTGGTGGTGAAGGAGCTAATAACCAAAACAAAGCCAGTCCAACGCAACCTAGTCAAGCCCAACTGAGCCACACGGGTAAGGATCGCAGTCTTCGGGAATCTCACTGTTGCTACTACGGACGAATATGACTATACCCAGTTCCAAGCAGGTAGGCCAGAAATTGTGAACCCTAATCTCTGTAACTCAAAAAGGGCTAGATCAAAATAGCTGTTAATTTCCACACCTATTCCCTGGCTGACCCTTCCCTAATGGTACGGTAGCAATATAACCTCAATTACTCTAGTCGTGTGTGAGTTGTAGAGGTTAATGTTCAAGAGTTACGGCCTACTTATTTGGAACAGAGTATAGGTAAAGACATATAGATACCCCAATATACGAGTGAATCAAGGGAGATAATACCCTGCGTGTAGAGGGAACGTATCGTGGAGGAGGAGGAGGGGGGACGGTCATCAAGTCTTAACCCTATCTGGTCCCAAGGTTATTATCTTTTTTGTTAGACTTCCCCTGTTTTCCTCCATTAGTTTGGAGATTTTAAGGCGCTTAAACCCTTTTAAGACATTTCAACTAATTATTCTGGCGATAATAAGACGCTTTGCCCCATTCAGGTGTCGTTTTTTGTCTGGACGAGCGATAGCCATTGGCCAGGACATTTTTTTATTGAAAAATGTACATATTGAACAAGAAGTCTGGGTGGGCATTTTATAGTTTGAAGGAAGTCTGGGGAAGGCGTTTTTGTTAACATAAGGAACAAACTTAAATACAGGACTCGAAAATGACAAAAGCAAGCAAAACTTATTTATATATATATATATATATATATATATATATATATATATATATATATATATATATATATATCATAACAACCCATAAGGCGTCAGACCAGATAAGAGTTAATCAATAGTTTATACATTTTAGTTGGAGACAAAATTAAGCTACCGACCAAACTCTCTACTATGTTTCCAAGACATCGAATAACTAAATATCATAAGTGGGGGATTCAGGATACATAAAGTTATAACAGACATATTAATACCGATGTAAATATAATTACTGATCATAATTTGGAGCTTCAGAATTCATAAAGTCATAACAAATAATACTACCCGATGCAAATATCGCTACACATCGTAATTGGGAGATTCAGAATCCATACGAGATTATAATAGGCCTACACTGAGACTAACACACAATATTAAAACCCAATGCGAATATCACTACATATCATACCCTGGAGTTTCAGAATTCACAAGGTCATAACTCTTATTAATACCCGAAGCAAATATCGCTACACACCGTAAATTGGAGATTCAGAATTCATACCGGTAGTCATAACAAAAAATATTAATACTACCCATTATATATTTCACTACATACAATCAGGAGTTTCAGAATTCATAAGGTCATAACACCTAATAATACCCAACAAATATATACCTACACATCGTAATTTGGAGGTTCAGAATTAATACAAAAAATATATATAATACTTCCCAACATAAATATCACTACATATGATCAGGTGTTTCAGAATTCATAAAGTCATAACATATAATAGTACCCATTGCAAATATTGCTATACTGTACATCGTAATTTGGAGATTCAAAATTCATAAAGTCATAACAATTTGTTTTAACAATACCCAATACAAATATCACTATAGAATATACTCATGAGTTTCAGAATTCAGTCATAAAACATAATAATACCCAAAGTAAATATCCCTGACTATCGTAATTTGGAGGTTCAGAATTCATAAGGCAAAAAAACTCAGCACTGAGATTGTTCCCCGTGCTATGTATATTTATGGGGACATTAAACCCGGACTGAGCCTTAATTTGCTTACAGAACAGAGTGAATTACTTGAGTCCACCCCATTATACAAGATTGGCTGTGATTTGTTCCTCTGACTCTAGCTCTGTCTGTCTGTCTCTCTCTCTCTCTCTCTCTCTCTCTCTCTCTCTGTCTCTCTCTCTCTCTCTCTTTCACACACACACACACACACACCTCTCCCTCTCTCCCCATGTTATATTTCACTTTCACTTCACAAAGGGTTTATCTTGTTAATTATGATGTGACGGGGTAATAGGAGTAGAATAGGATAATAATTGAAAGATATCTCTTACAGCTAAAGCAAAACCATGTATGTCCTAAATATCCAGTTGTTGGATATATAGAGCCACTGACACCAAGTAAATAGCTATCTATCTATCTATTGCTGGACGCCTTACTCCCCTTTATGAGGGTGGCCATACACATAACACCCCCAAGTGGACCTGTCCCACTTGACAACTAGTTCCAGTTTCCCAAAGGACTTACTGGACTGACCACTCAGTCCAGTTCCGAGTTCCGAGTTCCGTCGGACTCCAAGGCACTTGATGTATCTTTTTTAGCACTATTATTCCGCATTTTTTTTTCTCCCTATATTCCAATACTCCCTCTCGGGTATAGGCCGAGAGCTTGTACATTCAACCGTACATTCAACAGTGAAGCCTGTGAGGTCTCATTCCAGTCTAGGGAGTGAGACACGTGAAGCACATTGAGGTGCAACTAGCGCCCGCTATCTTAGCTTTGCAAGATGCACGGGGCCCGGTTGCCCACTCACAGCTCGAAGCAGCCCCATCTCTGGAGCTGGATGGCCCCAGTGCTTCACTGTCTCACCCCCTAGACTCGGGCCTCACTCTCAGAACGCCACCTATTGAACAATGAACTCAATAGGCATTGCCGCCCTATAGCATATTTTGAAAGTTTTTCATCTATATTTCAGCTACATTTAGACGATTTTTGAAGCTTAGGAAGGATATATGATAGCTAAAAGGATCAATTGAGATACTTTTAACGGTTATACAATTAATATACATCCTTCCTAAGCTGAATAAAACCGTCTAATAGTTGCCAGAATATAATGAAAAGGATGGGTTAATTTTAACGCAAATAGTATAATCAACTAATTTTGAAGTGGTTTCATTATTGCAAAATGGTTCGCGCACTTAGGACTAGCAATTATGTGCCTCATAGTTCCAGGTTCATTATTGAAAATTAGTTTTGTGCATTATAATCTTAATAAATTACTTGATAATTATAGTTTAGGTTAATGCGGCTTGATAATTAGTGTATGATGCTCTTAAATACCTACATTACTATAAACTAGGTCGAGGAAATTAATTAACCCCTTGAGAACTAGGACTTGTTTTTGGCAGTCTTTTTTTTTTTTATTTTTTTTTTCTATATTCCAACTTACTTCCTCTCGGGCATAGGCTGAGAGCCTTAACATTCACCGCTTTACAATGAACAGTGAAGCCCGTGAGGTCTTGTTCCAGTCTAGGGAGTGAGACATGTGAAGCACGTAGCACGAGCACCTGCCATCTTGCCTTCACATGAGGCACGGTGCTCACTCATGGCCCGAAACGACCCCATCTCTGAAGCCACCTCGTTCCCGTGCTTCACTGTCTCACCCCTTACACTCGGACTCTCACACATACACACACACAACGCCACCTGTTGAGCAGATAACTCACCAGTCACCATGAGTCTATTCTCATTAAATGATTTAATTTAGATTAGGAAGGTTATGTCAGAGGATTGACCATTAAACGCATGGTCCAAGGCCCTCAATGTATGTTTAGCACTATTTTCTTCAATAGTTTTTGAGTGGCTAGTATACTCGGATACCATAGTCTCTAGCCCACCCTAAAACAAAAAATGGGGCAGCCTATGTTTTTCTTTATGCAATTATAACTATATGGATTATTTTTTGGATAGCACTTGCTTTTCAATAATTGGTATATTTAGTTTTGCAGTTGATATGTAAGAAATTACATTAATAAATTCGTTTCCAGAGATATAATTCCATAATTAGAAATAGATTAAGTCCACGAATTGTTATGAGTGGGCAAGAAACTATGGCATCCGAGTGTACATCCAGCAACCTACTTCGCCCTTAGTTGAGCAGTAACGATTTGTATAAGGTTTACTCTCCAAGACAAGTTGCCGACCACACAGGAAGGGACTAAAGTTCTCGAAAGGGGGCTTTAGTCCTGGTCGCGATTATGGAAGACGTCTGGGGTTCCCGAGCAGGACAACCTCTGGGTTTATATTCCCAGTATACCTGGGGGTATATACTTCGGGGTCTCGGTGATTCTGGTTACGTTCTTCCTGAATTTAACCCTTCTTTGGTGGCGCGCATCATATGTCGAGTGAAAGAAATTTGGACTATGTGGCGGCTCACAACATAGAGAGAGAGACAAGTGGTAGCAGGAGAGTAGCGAGCGTATGACTGCTCCAGACCACCGCGGTGGATCAACTGACAGGAATCCCACCCTCCTCCACCCTCGCTACATAGTGAATTGTGTGGGGAAAGTACCGAATTACATGGTTTTTGCACTCGTGTTGCACGGTTGTTGCAAGAAAACTAGCGGTCATACAAGGATCGTTGTGGTGTCATTGGAAAGCTCTGTTTATGCCCTTTCAGGGATAGATACTTGTTTTACGCTCTGGGTCTTATTTAGGCATGAAAATTATCACATAAACAACCCTATTTTGGGTAAAAACACCCCGCTGGTGGCTACATATTATTTACCGCCTAGGCCGCTCGTTAGGTGTTAAGGAGGGCTTCATAATCCTCATGGGTTGATAGCTTCTAAAGTCCTAATTTAACTATAATCCTCATGGGTTGATAGCTTTTAAAGTCCTAATTTAACTATAATCCTCATGGGTTGATAGCTTTTAAAGTCCTAATTTAACTATAATCCCCATGGGTTGATAGCTTCTAAAGTCCTAATTTAACTATAATCCTCATGGGTTGATAGCTTCTAAAGTCCTAATTTAACTATAATCCTCATGGGTTGATAGCTTCTAAAGTCCAAATTTAACTATAATCCTCATGGGTCGATAGCTTCTAAAGTCCTAATTTAACTATAATCCTCATGGGTTGATAGCTTCTAAAGTCCTAATTTAACTATAATCCTCATGGGTTGATAGCTTCTAAAGTCCTAATTTAACTATAATCCTCATGGGTTGATAGCTTCTAAAGTCCTAATTTAACTATAATCCTCATGGGTTGATAGAAGGTGCTCTGTTGAGCACCATCTCTCCTCCTACAAACCTGATCTTCTCTTCCTCACCGAAACTCAGGTGTCTGTAGCAACATCCAGCAGCCCCTTCTCTGTATCCTCCTACTTTCTCTATCCTAGTTTCAAAGCCAAAGGCGGATGTTGTGCATATGTGCACAACAAACTCACTTGCTCTCGTGTTCCCGATTTCGACTCCTCTGAATTCTCAACTTTATGGCTCAAACTTTCCTGTCATTCTCTTACTAAATATTTCTGTGCTGTCTATCTTTCCCCTAACTCTACCAACTTTCCCAAATTCTTTGACTATCTAAACTCTACAGTGGAACACATTCTATCCATTTCTCCTTTCTCAGAAATCTCCATCTTAGGAGATTTCAACGTTCACCACCGCCAATGGCTCTCCTCTCACACTACTGATCCACCTGGTGAACAAGCCTACGTCTTTTCTATCATAAATGACCTAGAGCAGTTAGTTCAGCAACCCACCCGTATCCCGGATCGCATCGGAGATCGGCCCAACATTCTTGACTTGTTTCTAACTTCTAACCCTTCTTCTTATACTGTCGATCTTTTCTCTCCTCTGGGCTCCTCCGACCATAAACTTATCTCTGTCACCTGTCCTATCTCTCCAGTACGGCCACCCGATCCTCCTAGCCGGCGGCGCTTGTGGCACTTTGGCGCTGCCGACTGGGAGGCTCTCCGGCAGTACTTCTTTGATTTCCCATGGAATGATTTCTGCTTCCGTGGCCGGGGACCCTCGGAGAGTGCTGAACGCATTACCGAGGTAATCCTATCAGGCATGGAAGCATACATTCCATTCTCCTTCTCTCAGACTAATGCTAAAAAATCTTGGTTTACTCACGCCTGTTCTACTGCTGTCCGCAATAAGGAGGAAGCATTCAAACGGTACCGACGCCTTAAAATTCAAGACTCTCATTCTTCCTATGTTTCTGCCCGGAATCAAGCCAAATCTGTTCTTCGACTTGCCAAACACTCTTTCATCAATAATAAATGCACTGAACTATCCAACTCTAGCTCTTCCCAAGCTTTCTGGGATCTAGCCAAAAACCTCTCCAACAATTTCTCTTCCTCGTCTTTCCCTCCCCTATCCCACTCTGATGGCACAACCATCACTTCTTCCTCTGACAAAGCTAAACTCTTCGCTCAAACTTTTGCTAGAAACTCCACCTTGGATGATTCCGGTGCTATTCCTCCCTCTCCGCCCTCCTCTCTCTTACTTATGCCTAATATCCTAATCTCTTCTAAAGATGTACTTTCTACCCTTTCTGGGCTTAACACTAATAAGGTGTACGGTCCGGACGGTGTTCCTCCTGTTGTTCTCAAAAACTGTGGTTCCGTGCGGACTCCCTGCCTAGACAAACTCTTTCGTCTCTGTCTATCCTCTAACGTCTTCCCTTCATGCTGGAAGTTTGCTCACATTCAACCTGTCCCAAAGAAGGGTGACCGCTCTCAACCCTCCAACTATCGTCCAATTGCTCTCATCTCTTGTCTTTCTAAAGTTTTTGAAACTATTCTTGCTTCCAAATTTCTTAAGCATTTCTCTTCTCATAATCTGCTCTCAGATCGCCAGTATGGCTTCCTTAAGGGTCGCTCTACTGGTGATCTTCTTTCATATCTTACTAACTCTTGGTCATCCTCCTTTCGGGACTTCGGTGAGACTTTTTCTATTGCACTAGACATATCGAAAGCCTTCGATAGAGTCTGGCATAAATCTTTAATTTCTAAACTACCCTCCTTCGGTTTCTATCCCTCCATCTGTGCCTTTGTCTCTAATTTCCTTTCCGGCCGTTCCATAGCCGCGGTTGTGGACGGCCATTGTTCACTTCCTCACCCTATAAACTCCGGTGTTCCTCAGGGCTCTGTCCTATCTCCTATTCTCTTTCTAATTTTTATAAATGATCTCCTTAACTGTACCTTAATTCCCATCCATTCACACGCAGACGACTCAACCTTACACTACTCCATTAGTTTTTCAGAATGCCCCAGCCAGCAATTCCTCAACGACAAACGTAATGAAGCCATAGCACTCTTAAATTCTGATCTAAATACTATTTCCAATTGGGGCAGAGAAAACCTTGTTAACTTTAATGCTTCCAAAACCCAATTTCTCCATCTATCTACCGTCAGGATCTCCCAGCGGACTATCCCTTATTCTTCAACAAAACAAAAATCAACCCTTCATCTTCTCTCAATATTCTTGGTGTCTCTTTTTCTTCTGCTCTCATTTGGAAGGACCATATTACCAGTCTTGCTAAGGCAGCCTCCCAGAAGCTCGGTGTGCTCAACCGCCTTAGGGGGTTCTTTTCCCCTGCACAGCTTCTTGCTCTGTACAGGGGCATAGTGCGCCCTTGTATTGAGTATTGTTCACATGTGTGGGGAGGTTCCTCTCACACCGCTCTCCTAGACAAAGTTGAAAGGAAGGCCTTTCGTATCATTAACTCCCGTCCACTCACCAACTCTCTGCAGTCTCTCTCTTTCCGCCGCAATGTTGCATCTCTCTCGCTATTCTATCGCTACTATAATAATCAGTGTTCCTCAGAGCTATCCCAGTGCATACCACCTCCTTTACATAGGGCACGTGGTACCCGTATTGCAACTCAATCCCACCCCTACTCTGTGCAACTCTCCAACCCAAGAGTGAAACGTTACTCTCAAACTTTCTTCTACTCAACAGCTGAGCTCTGGAACTCTCTCCCAGAATCAGTCTTTCCCTCTTCCTATGACTTAAATTGCTTCAAACTCCGTGTGTCCAGGCATTTTGGCTCGAACGTCCCTTGATTTTGGCCCTGTCACTCTTTCAACTATGGGGGAGGCACTCGCTATAGGCAGTAATGCCTTTTGCCTCCCTCAATCACATAGACAGAAAAAAAAAAAAAAAAAAAAAAGGCTTAATTTAACTATAATCCTCATGGGTTGATAGCCTCTGAAGTCCTAATTTAACTATAATCCTCATGGGTTGATAGCTTCTAAAGTCCAAATTTAACTATAATCCTCATGGGTTGATAGCTTCTAAAGTCCTAATTTAACTATAATCCTCATGGGTTGATAGCTTCTAAAGTCCTAATTTAACTATAATCCTCATGGGTTGATAGCTTCTAAAGTCCTAATTTAACTATAATCCTCATGGGTTGATAGCCTCTAAAGTCCTAATTTAACTATAATCCTCATGGGTTGATAGCCTCTAAAGTCCTAATTTAACTATAATCCTCATGGGTTGATAGCTTCTAAAGTCCTAATTTAACTATAATCCTCATGGGTTGATAGCCTCTAAAGTCCTAATTTAACTATAATCCTCATGGGTTGATAGTTGCCGACCACGGATGACGAGTCTCATCCAACTGGTATTTATATTTCTTATTCTTAAATAAATAATGCATAAATACGTGTTTTAGATCTTAGCAATTATAATTAATAGAGTAAAAATACATGGTCCTTAAAAGACGGTGTCTGCCTCGTTCCCCATCCCTGGCTCACTCCTTTAATCCTGCTCCCAACATGGCTTAATTTATCCTACTTCCTGCCAGCCTCTCCATTTGCATAACATTACCTTCGTCTTGCCCACCCGGGAAATTTTGCACTGTTCCTCTCACCCCATGGTCTACAGTATATAACTCGACACCACCACTTTCTTTTAAGAGTATATATACGTACACCATTTAAGGAGGAGCACTTTATTGACATTTCGCGCATAATGTCAGCTTAGTGGCCTGAAGAAGAAGAAGAAGAAGACGAAGACAAAGAATAATACAAAGGAAGGCAAGCAACAACAGACCTAATGGTCCTTACAAGGCTGCTTGTAAATAAATGCCACAACCATTAACTGGAGGGTTTCAGCTCCAGAGAGACTGTGGTCAGAAAACAAAATTATAGCACTATAATAGCAATATATATACTGATACAGTCATGTTACTCTGGAACAAACCCAGTTAGTCTGGGATTTACGGCGAGATATTTATCAAAGGCGATATTTAAATGTCTGGACTGTATAACACTCTACAACATTTCTAGGCAATTTATTCCATAAGTTGACTACTCACTAAAAGGTTATACATACTATCTCAATTAGTCCTTTTAGCTACCATATATCCTTTCTGAGCGTCATTAAATCTTCTAAATATATCTAGAAAAAAACGAAACAGACGTCGCTTGTACAAAAAGGGTTAACCTGGTCCGAATGTTCTGCCACAAGTATATATCTCTAATACCTCAGTCTCTCCTCCCAACAGTGCTCCAATAATGCATGCGTGTGTCAAACTTCTCAAACTAAACCTGCACTACGTACGTTCCCTGGTGATCCTCTTCTCCTGGCGTATTGCTGTTCTGGCAAAACTAATGAAGCAAACGTCTTAAAATATCAACACTAATGGGGATAAGCATGAGGCAGAAAGGGGACCAGAAAAACGACCCATCTCCCCTTAAATGGATGTGTCGCCATTTATGCTCTTGACTGGAATACGTATAATTATCAGCCCCTATAATTTAACTCTCACGATTGTTACATTTTCCCAACTTTGTTTTAGGCACCTCAATTTGCATAGCCTTTCGTCGTCGTATCTCGCTGCTTGAAATTAATTATTACCTGTACTGCATGTTTCTTACAGCTCAGCCTAACTTGCTTACATCCCGACTATCTCAACCCTTTATTTCCGCTCTCGGCATTTCTCAAGTTATCGATACCGGTGTCACATCTATCAACGAGCCTATACTCAGGGTTTGCTTAGTACTTTTAGAGTAATACGATATTCATGAGATCCTGTCAAAGAACTGTAAAGTATATTATAGGATTCTTATTCTTACTATTTTCTGTTTTTCCAGCTGACGGTAAATTGCTATATCTTCACCTTGATTACTCCGCTATTGTGCAGTTTTTGTTAGGAAATATGTTGTTAATCATGAACAAAAATGCACTAATATGAAGAGACATAGTAGGTTCTTACTTTTCTGTTAGTTATCGAGAAATCAGTTGTTAAGGGATTCAATTTACCGTCGGTTGAAATGAAATCGAGCATAATTCGTTATCATCAAAATAGCTTAGACGGAAAATAATCCTTCAAGGTTTTCTGATAAATGACGTACTTTGGCTAACACGAAACAATTGTATACAGTTTTAGAAGGACGTCTAGCAATCATGTAAAAACATCTCAATTATCGGTTTACCTCCCACAGTCCTTCTCGCTACCTAATAAAATCGTCTAATGATAGCCATAATAAAATAATAGAATGCGGCATAGTATACTGAGAGGCTTAATGTTACTGCCAAATGATTTGACTTTACTTAGGAAGAAACGAAAATGGGTTAAAGACGATCTCAATTAACCCTCTCATTATGACTGATTTTTCATAAGATAAATATAATCGCCTGAAAATAACTAAATACAATAATCTTTGTTGTCATCTGATTCAAATGGTAAACACCATTGGTATCGTCTGGCTGAATAGTTTATTATTATTTGATTATATTTTAATTTATATATTTATTTTGTTATATTTCTTATTTTATTTGAGTCATATGATTTAAAGGACAAACTTGACTAGCATACGAACCTTTAAACTCCCCTACATTACATAATTGTTCCACGCTTTTTAACTTTATCCTTGTCGTAACCCACTGTTCCACACGTTCCGTATGTGCTCATCCCTTTAATCCCACTTTAACATTACTTAATTCAGCCAGATTCGAGTGAGGCCCCTCAGTCTGTATAATATTACCGCTTGTCTCACTCACACCCTACCGTCTACACATCACATACTGAATATTACCGCTTGTCTCACACCCTACCGCCTACACATCACATACTGAATATTACCGCTTGTCTCACTCACACCCTACCGCCTACACACATACTGAATATTCCCCCATGTCTCACTCACACCCTACCGCCTACACATCACATACTGAATATTACCGCTTGTCTCACTCACACCCTACCGCCTACACATCACATACTGAATATTACCGCTTGTCTCACTCACACCCTACCGCCTACACATCACATACTGAATATTACCGCTTGTCTCACTCACACCCTACCGCCTACACATCACATACTGAGTATTACCGCGTGTCTCACTCACACCCTACCGCCTACACATCACATACTGAATATTACCGCTTGTCTCACTCACACCCTACCGCCTACACATCACATACTGAATATTACCGCTTGTCTCACTCACACCCTACCGCCTACACATCACATACTGAATATTACCGCTTGTCTCACTCACACCCTACCGCCTACACATCACATACTGAATATTACCGCTTGTCTCACTCACACCCTACCGCCTACACATCACATACTGAATATTACCGCTTGTCTCACTCACACCCTACCGCCTACACATCACATACTGAATATTACCGCTTGTCTCACTCACACCCTACCGCCTACACATCACATACTGAATATTACCGCTTGTCTCACTCACACCCTACCGCCTACACATCACATACTGAATATTACCGCTTGTCTCACTCACACCCTACCGCCTACACATCACATACTGAATATTACCGCTTGTCTCACTCACACCCTACCGCCTACACATCACATACTGAATATTACCGCTTGTCTCACTCACACCCTACCGCCTACACATCACATACTGAATATTACCGCTTGTCTCACTCACACCCTACCGCCTACACATCACATACTGAATATTACCGCTTGTCTCACTCACACCCTACCGCCTACACATCACATACTGAATATTACCGCTTGTCTCACTCACACCCTACCGCCTACACATCACATACTGAATATTACCGCTTGTCTCACTCACACCCTACCGCCTACACATCACATACTGAATATTACCGCTTGTCTCACTCACACCCTACCGCCTACACATCACATACTGAATATTACCGCTTGTCTCACTCACACCCTACCGCCTACACATCACATACTGAATATTACCGCTTGTCTCACTCACACCCTACCGCCTACACATCACATACTGAATATTACCGCTTGTCTCACTCACACCCTACCGCCTACACATCACATACTGAATATTACCGCTTGTCTCACTCACACCCTACCGCCTACACATCACATACTGAATATTACCGCTTGTCTCACACCCTACCGCCTACACATCACATACTGAATATTACCGCTTGTCTCACTCACACCCTACCGCCTACACATCACATACTGAATTATTCCTCCAACCCTGTGCCTTTCTAGTGGGATGCACTTATTAAAAGCATTTCTTATGATGAATTTCTCCTTCTATTAACGCCATATGAAGATAAATCAAACTATCTCGCTTTATAACTTGCCTTAAGGGGGGTCACCTGCTTTTATTCTCTCCTTTTCTCTCTTTCTGTGAGTTGTATCCAGTCGGCCCCATTCAGCCTACTGTTTTAAGACATTTATCCCCATCCAGGTGTCAATTTCTTCCTGGCGAGCGATAGCGAGCCAGCATTGTATGGAGAAATCCGGCTTCGCCGGAGACGTGTTTCTATCGGAAAATGTACAAATTTAGCTTGCTGTCCAAAACATTTAAAACAAAAAATCTGGCTCGCTACCGCTCGCCAGGAAAAAATCGACACCCCTGGATGGAGATAAACATCTTAAAACAGTAGGCTGAATGAGGCCGAATGGATACAAGCCAAAGAGAGAGGGAGAGAGAGAGAGAAAAAAACAAGTGAGTTGGGCTCCCCTTTAACACGTTTTGGTCTGTGCCTCATCCCTTTAGTCTCACTCCAACATTGTAATATTCTCCCAAAGCTGTGTCAGGCATCTCAATCAGCCTGGTCTCAAGCTGTGTCAGGCATCTCAATCAGCCTGGTCTCAAGCTGTGTCAGGCATCTCAATCAGCCTGGTCTCAAGCTGTGTCAGGCATCTCAATCAGCCTGGTCTCAAGCTGTGTCAGGCATCTCAATTAACCTGGTCTCAAGCTGTGTCAGGCATCTCAATCAGCCTGGTCTCAAGCTGTGTCAGGCATCTCAATCAGCCTGGTCTCAAGCTGTGTCAGGCATCTCAATCAGCCTGGTCTCAAGCTGTGTCAGGCATCTCAATCAGCCTGGTCTCAAGCTGTGTCAGGCATCTCAATCAACCTGGTCTCAAGCTGTGTCAGGCATCTCAATCAACCTGGTCTCAAGCTGTGTCAGGCATCTCAATCAACCTGGTCTCAACCTCTATATATTGGCCATTATATACTTCTCTTACTGACCCGGCAATATACTCTGATGTACAGTTGCCTGCATAAGTTCTGTTCCTCTCTGTAATTCTTCTATATAGATACGTAATGCGCAATAGTGAATTACAAGTGTATAGTTTCTTAAGCAGTGGTTAATTCGGCTAGCCTATTTAGTCAAGTGTTACTTAAGGGGAGATCTCCACTTGAGGGATTTTTTTCTGGACCCGTTTCTCCCTCATGTTTAGCCCCATTGCTTTTGATATTATAAAACGTTTGCCCCATTAGTTTAGCGATTTTAAGAACTTTCACCCCATATTAAGACCTTTCGTGCAATTCAGGTGTCGATTTTATCCTGGCGAGCGATAGCGAGCCTGTAATTTAAGAGGAACGGGACATTTTTCTACCGAAAAATATACAAATTTATCTTGAAAGGGACTCAAGGGGGTGTAATTTTTAGCTTGATGGAGGTCTAGGGAACAAACTAAATACCTCCCCTTAAAACCATTCACAATTATTTCATACTATTAGACTTTCATACATAAAATCACAACGAGGAACATAACTTATGTGGGTCAACTGTCACAACGAGGAACATAACTTATGTGGGTCAACTGTCACAACGAGGAACATAACTTATGTGGGTCAACTGTCACAACGAGGAACATAACTTATGTGGCTCAACTGTCACAACGAGGAACATAACTTATGTGGCTCAACTGTCACAACGAGGAACATAACTTATGTGGCTCAACTGTCACAACGAGGAACATAACTTATGTGGCTCAACTGTCACAACGAGGAACATAACTTATGTGGGTCAACTGTCACAACGAGGAACATAACTTATGTGGCTCAACTGTCACAACGAGGAACATAACTTATGTGGCTCAACTGTCACAACGAGGAACATAACTTATGTGGGTCAACTGTCACGAGGAACATAACTTATGTGGCTCAACTGTCACAACGAGGAACATAACTTATGTGGCTCAACTGTCACAACGAGGAACATAACTTATGTGGCTCAACTGTCACAACGAGGAACATAACTTATGTGGGTCAACTGTCACAACGAGGAACATAACTTATGTGGGTCAACTGTCACAACGAGGAACATAACTTATGTGGCTCAACTGTCACAACGAGGAACATAACTTATGTGGCTCAACTGTCACAACGAGGAACATAACTTATGTGGGTCAACTGTCACAACGAGGAACATAACTTATGTGGGTCAACTGTCACAACGAGGAACATAACTTATGTGGCTCAACTGTCATGCCCAAATGCTTGTTCAAGACTTCAACAATCTTTCTCTCCTTGTCTCATTCGAATCAACACAAATACTAATCTTATTCACTTTACGTCTTCCGTATACTCCAACAATAAAGCTCTCCTCCTCTCATCATTCTCTCCCACACGTTCTCATCTGAGCTTCATCCCTTATCCCACTTCCAATATTGTGTTACGCCGGTGTCACACGACCACTTTTCCGAGAAAAAAAATTGTAGGCAATTGTGGTCTGGCATCTTCTTAAGGGGAGATCTTCACTTAAGGGATTTTTTTCTTGACCCCTTTCTTCCTCATGTTTAGCCCCATTGCTTTTGATATTATAAAACGTTTGCCCCATTAGTTTAGCGATTTTAATAACTTTCACTCCATATTAAGACCTTTCGTGCCATTCAGGTGTAAATTTTATCCTGGCGAGCGATAGCGAGCCTGTAATTTAAGAGGAACCGGCCTTTGGCCGGGAAATTTTTCTACCGAAAAATGTACAAATATATCTTGAAAGGGACTCAAGGGGGTGTAATTTTAAGGTTGATGGAGGTCTAGGAAACAAACTAAATACCTCCCCTTAAGTACCTCATCCCTTTAGTCTCACTCCCAACATTAAATATTCTCCCAAAACTGGCATGCATCTCAATAAACCTACATTAGGATAGTATTTTAAGTCTCTTAAAATAATAAACATTTAATCTAGTTGTCGATTCCAATGCAAAAATACCAAAAACTAATAAAAAAATATATATACAGTATATATACAAAATATATATACAGTATATATACAAATATATATATACAGTATATATACAAATATATATATATACAGTATATATACAAATATATATATACAGTATATATACAAAATATATATACAGTATATATACAGTATATATACAAAATATATATACAGTATATATACAGTATATATACAAAATATATATACAGTATATATACAGTATATATACAAAATATATATACAGTATATATGCAAATAAATATATACAGTATATATACAGTATATATACAAATATATACAGTATAAACAAAATATATACAGTATATACAAAATATATACAGTATAAACAAAATATATACAGTATAAACAAAATATATACAGTATATACAAAATATATATACAGTATATATACAAAATATATATACAGTATATATACAGTATATATACAAAATATATATATACAGTATATATACAAAATATATATACAGTATATATACAATATATATACAAAATATATATACAGTATATATACAAAATATATACAGTATATATACAAAAAAATTATAATTAAATAAACTGGCTCATCGCAAATTGCTAAATTTGTGTCAGGTGTTAGAATCCGCCTATCACTGTATCTAGAGCATAGCGTCTTGCCTGCTATACAGTGTTCTATGCTCATCTAACCCTAAACTAGTATTCTGAGTCACTCGCTACATTGCAGGCATTAACCGTTAATTCACTTTCTAGTATGCCTAATTTACACAACAAACTTCTACTATGCCTAGCTGTACGCCTTGCATAATTCAAGGTGTCACACGAGCGCATTTTCCGGCAATTTTTGACGAACCATTTTTGTCTCGTACTATTTTGAGGCCCGTTTGCACTGGAATCGGATACTAGACCGATGGTAGATTATGTCAGCTCGATTAATTCGTATGGAACCTATATTTCCAAGCTCCCAGACAACAATTGCCCACAATAATTGACGGAAAACTTGCTCGTGTGATACCGCATTTAACAACACTATTCATGAAGTCTGTTATTCCTCTCCTCCTGTTAATCCTGTTATCTTCAACATCACACGGGCTCAGCAGCGCCTCAGCCCTTTAAGGGGAGGTTTTTAGTTTCTTCCCTAGAACTCCATCAAGCTTAAGATTACACCCCCTTGAGCCCCTTTCAAGATAAATTTGAACATTTTTCGGTAGGAAAATGTCCCGGCTGAAAGCCGGTTCCTCTTAAATTACAGGCTCGCTATCGCTCGCCAGGATAAAATCGATCCCTAAATGGCACGAAAGCTCTTAAAATTGACAGAAATGGGTCGAAAGTTCTTAAAATCGTCAAAATAATGGGCGAACGTCTTAAAACTAGAAAAGCAATGGGGCTAAACATGAGGGAAAAAGGAGTCAAGACAAAAATCCCTCAAGTGGATATCTCCCCTTAATTAAACCCACTTCCAACATTGCAATATTCTCTCTGGTTTATGTCAGGCACCTCAATCAGGCTACCTCATGTCTTGCATCGAGCCCTGCATATTGTGCTTACGATATATAAGAGGATATATAAGAGGTATATAGACAGTTATTTATATGTAAGAGGATATACAAGAGGTATATAGACAGTTATTGATATGTAAGAGGATATACAAGAGGTATATAGACAGTTATTGATATGTAAGAGGATATACAAGAGGTATATAGACAGTTATTGATATGTAAGAGGATATACAAGAGGTATATAGACAGTTATTGATATATAAGAGGATATACAAGAGGTATATAGACAGTTATTGATATGTAAGAGGATATACAAGAGGTATATAGACAGTTATTGATATGTAAGAGGATATACAAGAGGTATATAGACAGTTATTGATATATAAGAGGATATACAAGAGGTATATAGACAGTTATTGATATATAAGAGGATATACAAGAGGTATATAGACAGTTATTGATATAAGAGGATATACAAGAGGTATATAGACAGTTATTGATATATAAGAGGATATACAAGAGGTATATAGACAGTTATTGATATGTAAGAGGATATACAAGAGGTATATAGACAGTTATTGATATATAAGAGGATATACAAGAGGTATATAGACAGTTATTGATATGTAAGAGGATATACAAGAGGTATATAGACAGTTATTGATATATAAGAGGATATACAAGAGGTATATAGACAGTTATTGATATGTAAGAGGATATACAAGAGGTATATAGACAGTTATTGATGTAAGAGGATATACAAGAGGTATATAGACAGTTATTGATATATAAGAGGATATACAAGAGGTATATAGACAGTTATTGATATATAAGAGGATATACAAGAGGTATATAGACAGTTATTGATATATAAGAGGATATACAAGAGGTATATAGACAGTTATTGATATATAAGAGGATATACAAGAGGTATATAGACAGTTATTGATATATAAGAGGATATACAAGAGGTATATAGACAGTTATTGATATATAAGAGGATATACAAGAGGTATATAGACAGTTATTGATATGTAAGAGGATATACAAGAGGTATATAGACAGTTATTGATATGTAAGAGGATATACAAGAGGTATATAGACAGTTATTGATATATAAGAGGATATACAAGAGGTATATAGACAGTTATTGATATATAAGAGGATATACAAGAGGTATATAGACAGTTATTGATATGTAAGAGGATATACAAGAGGTATATAGACAGTTATTGATATGTAAGAGGATATACAAGAGGTATATAGACAGTTATTGATATGTAAGAGGATATACAAGAGGTATATAGACAGTTATTGATATGTAAGAGGATATACAAGAGGTATATAGACAGTTATTGATATGTAAGAGGATATACAAGAGGTATATAGACAGTTATCGATATATAAGAGGATATACAAGAGGTATATAGACAGTTATTGATATGTAAGAGGATATACAAGAGGTATATAGACAGTTATTGATATGTAAGAGGATATACAAGAGGTATATAGACAGTTATTGATATGTAAGAGGATATACAAGAGGTATATAGACAGTTATTGATATGTAAGAGGATATACAAGAGGTATATAGACAGTTATTGATATGTAAGAGGATATAAAAGAGGTATATAGACAGTTATTGATATGTAAGAGGATATACAAGAGGTATACAGTATAGACAGTTATTGATATGTAAGAGGATATACAAGAGGTATATAGACAGTTATTGATATGTAAGAGGATATAAAAGAGGTATATAGACAGTTATTGATTATAATGAGTTATTTACCTTTCTAACCTCACATTAGCAGCGTTTATATCTACCTCCCTTTATCCCTTTGAAGGTTACGACGCATGTTGACAGTTTATTCTGGCTAGCATTAGACCATTACAGTATTTATATATTAGACCATTACAGTATATATATTAGACCATTACAGTATATATATTAGACCATTACAGTATATATATTAGACCATTACAGTATAATTATATATTAGACCATTACAGTATATATATTAGACCATTACAGTATATACATTAGACCATTACAGTATATATATTAGACCATTACAGTATATATATTAGACCATTACAGTATATACATTAGACCATTACAGTATATATATATTAGACCATTACAGTATATATATTAGACCATTACAGTATATATATTAGACCATTATAGTATATATATTATACCATTACAGTATATACATTATACCATTATAGTATATATATTAGACCATTACAGTATATATATTAGACCATTACAGTATAATTATATATTAGACCATTACAGTATATATATTAGACCATTACAGTATAATTATATATTATACCATTACAGTATATACATTAGACCATTACAGTATATATATTAGACCATTACAGTATATATATTAGACCATTACAGTATATACATTAGACCATTACAGTATATACATTAGACCATTACAGTATATACATTAGACCATTACAGTATATATTAGACCATTACAGTATATATATTAGACCATTACAGTATATATATTAGACCATTACAGTATATATATTAGACCATTACAGTATATATATTAGACCATTACAGTATATATATATTAGACCATTACAGTATATATATTAGACCATTACAGTATATACATTAGACCATTACAGTATATACATTAGACCATTACAGTATATATATTAGACCATTACAGTATATATATTAGACCATTACAGTATATATATTAGACCATTACAGTATATATATTAGACCATTATAGTATATATATTAGACCATTACAGTATATATATTAGACCATTACAGTATATACATTAGACCATTACAGTATATACATTAGACCATTACAGTATATATATTAGACCATTACAGTATATATATTAGACCATTACAGTATATATATTAGACCATTACAGTATATATATTAGACCATTACAGTATATATATTAGACCATTACAGTATATATATTAGACTATTACAATATATATATTAGACCATTACAATATATATATTAGACCATTACAGTATATATATTAGACCATTACAGTATATATATTAGACCATTACAGTATATATATTAGACCATTACAGTATATATATTAGACCATTACAGTATATATATTAGACCATTACAATATATATATTAGACCATTACAGTATATATATTAGACCATTACAGTGTATACATTTTAGGAAGGATCTGTGTGAACTATAAGGGTAATACCTGTCTCAACCTTCTGACTTCCATATACCCTTCCTAATCTGCATGAAAATCGTCCAATAATAGCCCGAAAAAACTGTCAAAATGCGTCATGATCTTGAAAGAGTTAACTCGTGTACTATAGCTCCCCTTCACAGGTAATTAACTGTCTAACTGTTCACCATCTAGTTAATCCCATTCATAGCAATGATTAATTCACCCTAATATGTGTCATGCGTCTCAGTTTGCATGGCAGTACAGTCGTGCACAATAATTCTGATATATAGTGAAGCCTTCGAACTGATTAAACGAACCTCTGACATTCAAATATAAGGTAAAACATTAGTAAGAAGATTCAATTCAGTTCGAAACAGCTTCGTGAATGCATGTACCGGTATCACCATTAATGTCCACGACTGTACCAACTGCCTCGCACCATTTTCTACTATTAACCTAATTCTAATTCACTAGGTAAAAACTATATCTCGCCAAAATATTCCCTTAATAGAATTTCCAAATGTGTATGGTAAACTTGAAGATGATCTAACCTTACGTCTTGCATAAGGGGAGGTTTCTAGTTTGTTCCTTATATCTCCATCAAGCTTAAAATTGTACCCCCTAGACCCCCTTTCAAGATAAATGTGTACATTTTTCGATAGAAAAATGTCTCGGCCGAAGGCCGGTTCCTCTTAAATTACAGGCTCGCTATAGCTCGCCAGGAAAAAATCTACACCTATTTGGCACGAAAGGTCTTAAAATTGACAGAAATGGAGCGAAAGTTCTTAAAATCCCCAAACTAAAGGGGCGAACGTCTTAAAATCTCAAAAGCAATGGGGCAAAACATGAGGGAGAAGGGGATAAAGAAAAAATCCCTCAAGTGGAAATCTCCCTTTAACACTATTCACGTTCTCTGTTCTTCCTCTCCTCCTACCATACCTCTTACAAGTCCTCCTCTGTACATCACCTCTAAGGAGATGGGCTGGTTTTTGTGGCCCCCTTCTCCCTCGTGTTTAGCCCAATTTTGTTTTAGGTTTAAGACGTTCGGTCCATTAGTTTGGCGATTTAAATACTTTATGCCCCATTTTTTTTTTCATTATTAAGACCTTTCGTGCCAATTAGGTGTCAATGTTTTTTCCTGGCGAGCGATAGCAAGCCTGTAATTCTAAGAGTAACCGGCAAATGGCCGGGACATTTTTCAACCGAAAAATTTACACATTTATCTTGAAGGGATGATTTTTACAGGTTGATTGAGGTCTAGGGAGGAAACTAAAAAATAAATGCATATATAAATAAATAGACCCCCCCAAAAAAAATAAATAAATAAATAAATAAAATAAAATACTGTCCCCTTAAAAATAAATCAAATAAAATACTGTCCCCTTAAATCCCACAGCCAGCATAGCTTATTTCACCCAAATGTGTGTGAGGCCTCTCAATCTGCATAACACCTACCGTCACGGCTCGCTCTCTACACTACTACTGTTCATCTTACTAATATTACTTGGGTGCACGCGCTAATATGTAATCTCAAGGACTTTATTCACTACTTAACATTGCTAAACACTATGCAACCTAACTTTCAAAATGTGTTATTGTTTTTGGTTATTGTTTTATATTGATCCTTTCATATATTTCCAAGGCATATATATATTCACTTTCAAACCTTGCTTAAGGGGGGTGACCTGCTTTCTGTTATTTCTGTCCTTTTCTCTCTTTCTCTGGCTTGTATCTATTCGGCCCCATTCAGCCAACTATTTTAAGACGTTTATCCCCATCTAGGTGTCGATTTCTTCCTGGCGAGCGATAGCGAGCCATCATTATATGAAGAAATCCGGCTTCGCCGGAGAAATGATTCTATCGAAAAATGTACAAATTTAGCCTGCTGTAAAACCAAAATAAAAAATATGCTGGCTCGCTACCGCTCACCAGTAAAAAATTGACACCTGGATGGGGATAGACGTCTTAAAACAGTAGGCTGAATGGGGCCAAATGGATACAAGTCAGAGAAAGATAGAAAAGGACAGAACAAAAACAGGTCACCCCCCCCTTAATTTACCCAAGGCAATATTTTAAATTGGTTATTTTCTCTCTCTTTTATCTGCCCGCAATGTGGCGTCTCATTTATTGATTCCTACTAGTATTAGACGATTTTAAAAAGCTTAGGAAGGATATTCAGCAACCAGATAGTTATTTTTATTGAAACAAATCCTTTTAAAACGTAACCAAGTCGTGTAATAATAATAGCCAGAAAAACAAATTAGATAGTGCGTTTGGATATACTTAGACAGTTCATACATATGCATCAGTAGTTCCATCTGTGCAGCATTCGTTTATCTCTTTCGGTACAGGTGACATCCTTTCCATTTTACTAATATCAGCCGATTTTATTCGGCTTAGGAAGGACCTCTAGCAATACAAAACATACATATTCGGCTTAGGAAGGACGTCTAGCAATACAAAACATACATATTCGGCTTAGGAAGGACCTCTAGCCATACAAAACATACATATTCGGCTTAGGAAGGACCTCTAGCAATACAAAACATACATATTCGGCTTAGGAAGGACCTCTAGCCATACAAAACATACATATTCGGCTTAGGAAGGACCTCTAGCAATACAAAACATACATATTCGGCTTAGGAAGGACCTCTAGCCATACAAAACATACATATTCGGCTTAGGAAGGACCTCTAGCAATACAAAACATACATATTCGGCTTAGGAAGGACCTCTAGCCATACAAAACATACATATTCGGCTTAGGAAGGACCTCTAGCAATACAAAACATACATATTCGGCTTAGGAAGGACCTCTATCCATACAAAACATACATATTCGGCTTAGGAAGGACCTCTAGCAATACAAAACATACATATTCGGCTTAGGAAGGACCTCTAGCAATACAAAACATACATATTCGGCTTAGGAAGGACCTCTAGCAATACAAAACATACATATTCGGCTTAGGAAGGACCTCTAGCAATACAAAACATACAAACTATCTCAAATAACCCTTTAACTACCACAGATCCTTCATAAACAGCACAATATCCTCTAAATATAGCTCAGATAAACTAAAAATAGACGTGATCCGTACTGAAAGGGTTAATCCCACTACCGACATTGCCTTACACCCCAACATTTGCGACAGGCCTCCCAATCTGCATATCATTAAACCTGGCGTCCCACATTACTAACTCAATAATATCCGCCTCATCCTCTCATTAGGCTTTCATCAACTATTTGTTCACCCCCTTGGTGATCGTGACGCGTGTTGACAGTCTATTCTGGCTATTATTAGTTGTTTTTATACAGCTTAGGAAGGATCTGTGGGAAAAACAAGGGTGAAGGCTATCTCAATTACTCATCTGACTTCCACATATCCTTTCTAATTAAAAAAAAAAAAAAAAAAAAATATATATATATATATACAGTATATACCGGGTATAGTAATAACCAGATTAAACTGCCAAAACGCGTCATAATCCTCAAGGGGTTTAACTATGCTTAACTAAATGTCTAGCATCCCATGTTCTTAAACCTATCAACCCACTTGTAAATTAACTATTATATCCTTACATCATATGAAGCCCTCCGAATCATAAGGAACCCAAGCAATACATTTTTAAATTTTGGGCCAAGCACACGGCGGGAAAGCCCAACTCTTCCTCTATACAATGGTTTTGGTTTGGTACCCATACGACGAAAACTGTAAGCTAGAGTCCAGGGAGTGAAAGTAACTTTTTCGCCTTATCGGCACTCCGGCCGTGATTCTACAAATCATATAATAAGGGGACCAAACGACGTCCAGCTGATTGCGTTCACTTACTCATACCCTTGTACTTACCTGGAGTATAGAAATGAGTGGGTTGGTTGTGGGTGGGAATTATTCAAAATTACGTACACCACCGAATATCCATGCATTATTATCTTTAAAACATGAAATTAGTGGTAAAAGGGTTGGCAATGTTAGATTTTGGAAATGTTTGGCTTTCAAAATTGGGGATAATTTTGGTTTGGGTGCGGTTACTCAAAAACTAGACCTGGAACCCCCCAGTTTCACATGATGAGATGAGAGAGTAGTGCTTCAGCTACCTTCAGTCCAAATATGAAGAGGGCACTTCACCGGGTTAATAAAGTTACACGTTGGAATATTGCCAAACTTTGGCCTCGATTTTCTCTAAAGTAAAGAAATGTCGTTTGGGTCCCTTATGATTCGGAGGGCTTCTAACACTAACACTAAATGTCTGGAAAGGTACAACCCACTCATATATTAACTATTTTACCTATGTGTTAATCATTGCACCATATCTAACACTGTATGTCTCGGCTGGCACCCTACTACTTTTATAGTATTCCTCTTACTTTGTTATTTGGATGAATGCATGAATGAATGCATAGAAAAATAAAACTCATCATGGCAGCGCAACAGCACAGCTCATTGCCGCCGAAAGTAAAACACAACATTAGAAATAAAACAAAAACATTGAATAAAATCGAGAAAAACAAGGACTCCTTGAAAAAAAGAATAGCACCCAGAAAATAAGAAACACAAAAACATACAAAAGAGAAAGAAACCCAGCCTCCTGAAGAAACGTGCAAGTGCCTACACCTACCCTGGGCGACAAGCAACATCCCCCCCTCCCCCTCCCACCCCCCATCCCCCAGCATCAAGGGGAGACAGAAAGCAACCATCAGGCCCACAACAATGGGAAAGATGCCACCGACGCAACTCCCTCAAGTTGGGTAAATTCAACTAAACCGGGCTTAACCCACTCAGTACCGGTGATGTCTTTTTTTAGTCTATTTCAACTACGTTTAGACGATTGTTATGCAGCTTAGGAAGGATTTATGGTAGCTGAGATAGTCTGTAGCCTTTCAATTGGTGAACATCCTTCCTAAGCTGAATAAACTCGTCTAATAGTGGCCAGAATATAATGCAAAGGACGTCACCGGTACTGAATGGGTTACCAGTTAGCAGGACCAATAGTCATCAGAGCTTCCCAGACATCAAGTACCCGAGTGTGTGGCTGGCATACACAATCCTGAGGCGAACAAGTGTGTTTGGTATATGAGAGGTGTGTGTGTGGGTGGCATTGAGATACATGTGGATTCGCATGGATATATAGACGCACGAATGAGGAAGAACGAGAGCGATGCGATGTGGTGTGAATCAAGATACATAGTCTATGTATCTTGGTGTGAATGTGCTTCCCCAGACATCAAGTACGCGTGGGTGAGGCGGGAACGCACAATCCTGAGACAAGCAAGTGTGATTGTTATTTAAGGGGGTATAGTAGTGGTGTATATATATATATATATATATTTATTCATTGTTTAGTTTCCTCGCTAGACCTCCATTAAGCATAAAACAAAACCCCCTTCAATATAGAAATGCAAATTTTTCGGTATATTTTTTTCCGGTCTAAAGCCGATTCATCTTAAAAGTATAGGCTTGCTATCGCTCGCCAGGAAAACATCGACACCTAAATGGCACGAAAAATCTTATAATTAACAACGAAATGGGGCTAAATGTCTTTAAATCGACAACCTAATGGGGCGAACATCTTAAATTTTCAAAACTATTGGGGCTAAACATGAGGGAGAAGGGGGTCCAAAAAGTAACCTTAAGAAGAGTGTGTGTGTGTGGAGCCGCATGGAGATATAGGCAGACTAATGAGGTGTGATGTGGTGTGGTGTGAATGTGTTGACGAGTGTAATGAGGAATGTTATACATCTCGACCCTCTCAGCTGACGTAATTTTCACATTATTCTGGTTACCATTAAGCGAGTTTTCTAGCTTATAACCTTCTTCTAGGCCTCAAAGGGGTAAAAACCTAACACAAATATTTAATAAACCACCTGAACCAAATATGACCTTCCAAAACTGCCTAAACTCGTCTACGTTAGCTAGCTTAAGGGGAGGTTTCCACTTGAGATTTTTTTATTGACTCATTTCTCCCTCATGTTTAGCCCCATTGCTTTTCTAATTTTAAGACGTTCGCCCTATTATGTTGACGATTTTAAGAACCTTCGACCCATTTCTGTCAATTTTAAGACCTTTCGTTCCATTTAGGTGTCGATTTTATCCTGGCGAGCGATAGCGAGCCTGTAATTTAAGAGGAACCGGCTTTCAGCCGGGAAATTTTTCTACCGAAAAATGTACACATTTATCTTGAAAGGGGCTCAAGGGGGTGTAATCTTAAGCTTGATGGATATCTAGAGACCAAACTAAAAACCTCCCCTTAAACTGCCTAAACTCGTCTACATTAGCTAGCTTAACAGGCAAACAAGAGCACACCGTACTGAAGTGATGAATATGCACAACTTTAAGACTTGTCTATCGCTTTGCAAGTTCTGCATAATCAATCTCCAGTCTAAATAATGTGACTAATTCTTGCCAAATTATCATTGGTAGTATTATCAATGTCTGAAGATTTTCGAGTGTAAAATAAAGGGTGCCTTTTTGGAGAGCTCGCTCGCCAAAGGCTCAACCTGGAATATTGTACAAGATATATTATAGCAAACGTGCAAATGCAAATTTAGGTAAATCAACTTTTCAATTTCAATTTCAATATTTCTAGCCGCATTATCCCGACACAGGCCCTTTATGTTCCGTAATAAACTAGATTCGTGCTTCACTCTCTCAACAATTATCCCGACACAGGCCCTTTATGTTCCGTAATAAACTAGATTCGTGCTTCACTCTCTCAACAATTTACTACATATATGATATTCTCAAGTTTTGAAAACCAATACTACCGCCTGAATAAATAACTGGTACACCAATATATGATACACTAGACACGGTGAACTTTGAGTGAGGGCAAACAATAACTGGTACACCAATATATGATACACTAGACACGGTGAACTTTGAGTGAGGGCAAACAATAACTGGTACACCAATATATACACTAGACACGGTGAACTTTGAGTGAGGGCAAACAATAACTGGTACACCAATATATACACTAGACACGGTGAACTTTGAGTGAGGGCAAACAATAACTGGTACACCAATATATGATACACTAGACACGGTGAACTTTGAGTGAGGGCAAACAATAACTGGTACACCAATATATGATACACTAGACACGGTGAACTTTGAGTGAGGACAAACAATAACTGGTACACCAATATATGATACACTAGACACGGTGAACTTTGAGTGAGGGCAAACAATACCTGGTACACCAATATATGATACACTAGACACGGTGAACTTTGAGTGAGGGCAAACAATACCTGGTACACCAATATATGATACACTAGACACGGTGAACTTTGAGTGAGGGCAAACAATACCTGGTACACCAATATATGATACACTAGACACGGTGAACTTTGAGTGAGGACAAACAATACCTGGTACACCAATATATGAAACACTAGACCCGGTGAACTTTGAGTGAGGACAAACAATACCTGGTACACCAATATATGATACACTAGACACGGTGAACTTTGAGTGAGGGCAAACAATACCTGGTACACCAATATATGATACACTAGACACGGTGAACTTTGAGTGAGGGCAAACAATACCTGGTACACCAAAATATGATACACTAGACACGGTGAACTTTGAGTGAGGGCAAACAATACCTTGAGTACCGGACGTATTTAAGGAGAGATGGAGCGTTTTGCTGGATCCCCTTCTCCCTCATGTTTAGCCCCATTAGTTTTCAGATTCTAAGATGTTTGCCCCATTAGTTTGTCGATTTTAAGACCTTTCGCCCCATTTCTTTGTCAAAATTAAGACCTTTCGTGCTAAGCCTATTTAGCTGTCGATTATTTTCCTGGCGAACGATAGTGAGCCTGTAATTTTGGAAGAATCGGCCTTTGGCCGGGACATTTTTCTACCGAAAAATGTACAAACTAATCTAGAAGGGGGAACTAAAGGATGCTTTATTAAGTTTGATGGAGGTCTAGGGAGGAAACTAAAAAAAGTATATATAAATGAGGAGATAATATTGTTACCCACCTAATTTCAAGATGTGGCACATTATACAAGGCTCTACTCCTCTTAGAGACTTATAGCTAACCATGTATACATATATTCTTCCGTCTCTCTCTCTCTCTCTCTCTCTCTCTCTCTCTATTATCCCTCCCCCCTGCCTCAGTCCTTCTTTGCATTGTCAGGCCTGCCTTACCAATTTCACGCTGCTTGAGAGAGAGAGAGAGAGAGAGAGAGAGAGAGAGAGAGAGAGAGAGAGAGAGAGAGAGGGCGGAGATAATTTCGGATATTATAATTCTCTCAAATAAGAATACTATATTTTTAAAGGGGCTCTAAAACCTTCAATAACCGGAGTATATATTTTATGCATGCTACAAGCACGTGATAAAGATAACTTTGTGCGTGTGTGTGTTCGTTATTGCTTGCTTGTTCGTGGGTTTGTAAAAGGGGAATCACACCAGACAAACTTCGGGCAACATTTCCAGGATCTTGTGTAGGCAAGTATACTAAGGATAGATGAGTATAGGAGACGGAAATATTTAATAAGTACATCTCATCAGCTGGCAGACCAGTGCTTACAATTAAAGATGAGGGGGAAATTGCTGTAATGAACGTGTCTTTGCCCAACACAATAACTGAAAATGGCAGCTAATATCAACAATACGATAGTGGCAATACCGTACTGCTTTAGTTAATATTAACTAAATTGCTCGTATTATTGTCATGAATGGTTGTATCTATATGTATGTGTGACTTTGTGTGAATATACAATATATATATATACTGTATATATATATCGGTATATATACAGTACATGGTAAGGTTAGTGTAGGCAGATTAAACAATAAACTAGGGGTCAGCAGGGAAATAGTTTGGCCCTAACAAACTCCCGCACCCACAACTCTGCAGGGGGGACAAAAACAATACTGCCTCCAATTACTGAAAGGAATTTAGATGAAGGTAAAGATTAAAATGTAAACAGTGCCTGGTGGTCAATTTTCCTGGGTCTGCCTTACGGGTGAAAAACTGGCCCAGGGGGAACGTTGGGTCTGGTTAAAATGCTAACAGGTTAATGTGCAAGGTAAATCACTAATGTCTAGTATATACACTAAGCTAAGCAATATCCATAGATAATATAAGAAAATAAGAATGATTAAAAATTAAAATAGTAACGTTTCCACACTTAACCCTTTGAAGACTATGGCGCATTTTGACCGTTTATTGTGCCTATCAATAGAACATTTAGGAAGGATCTATGGGAATGGTAAGGAGAAGACTATCTCGATTAACCCTCTGACTTCCACATACCTTTCCTAATCTGAATAAAACCGTCTTATAATAGCCAGAAAAGGGTTAATATTACCTTCAAAACGTTCAACATTTTATTATTCCCTGGTCTTCACATGTCCGTCACGCGAGGCTTCATTCCCGACATGACGGACCCCAACTCCTTCCAAGTCATGTGAAAAGGTCGCTAATGGTAAAGTTTGACGACGACGATCAGGTATTAACAGGAGAGAGAGAGAGAGAGAGAGAGAGAGAGAGAGAGACAGAGAGAGAGAGAGAGACAGACAGACAGACAGACAGACAGACAGACAGACAGACAGAGAGAGAGAGATAATATACAGCTATCAGCTAATACATGAAATCGCACACTTTAAAGTATTTGCATAGAATGACCTATGTTATTTTTATATACCTAACACACCCAAGACAGACAGACAGACAGATAGATAAATAGATATAGAGAGAAGAGACTAAACAAAGGAACGCATGCATACTGATTAGGCTAATACTTATTAATATCATGTTCAGTTGTCTGAAAATATCTCCTATGATCATATTTGAGAGAGAGAGAGAGAGAGAGAGAGAGAGAGAGAGAGAGAGAGAGAGAGAGAGAGAGAGAGAGAGAGAGAGCGAATCACATAAAACCCCAACTCATTACAAGTCTTATGAAAAGGTCGCTAATTGTAAAGTTTGGGGGCGACGATCATGTTTTACCAGTTTTTTCCATCTGAGGTAACTTTGGCTCACCTGAAGTTTTCCGACCATCAGGCCACTTTGCAATGACTTTTTCAACTTCGTGCAACACTCTCTCCCTTCGGTCCCTGAGTATTATCATGGGAAAGGGGGGGGGGGGGGGGGGAGATATGGTAGCTTGTAGTTCTTACGCTTTTTTTGTTTTAGAAGGGAGGGGGGGGGGGACTTCCCAATATTTAGCTTTATTATGCTGATTCTCCAAATAGATAGATAGATAGAAGGAAATAATTATATATAGATACATATACAGTATATATATATAAAATAGTATATCTGTATTCAAATATGCTTTAAAAACTTCCTGCAACTCTCCCCCCATCCCTTACTAATACCATGGGAGACTCCAGCCTTTAATTCCTATAATATTCTTACCAGCTTCACTTTCTACAGTATAAATGGTGTGACTCTCTCAATATATGTCCACTATTATGACCGCATTCCCATTTTCTTCGACAACTTGGTGTACCGGTAACTATTCCCCTTCCCACTGTATTATCAGGGGAGTGCCCAGCTTAAGGGGGGATGGGTCGTTTTTTTGTACACTCTTATCCCTCATGTTTAGCCCCATTAGTTTACAGATTTTAAGACGTTTGTTCCATTTGCTTGGCGATTTTGAGACCATTCGCCCCATTTATTTGTCAGCATTAAGACCTTTTGAGTCATTTAAGTGTCGATGTTTTCCTGGCGAGCGATAGCGAGCCTGTAATTTTACGAGGAACTGGCCCTCTGGCCGGGAAATTTTTCTATATAAGTAATATGCAAATATGAAGACCAACAAAATACCACTATCCCTTAAAATTCTTATATTTTGTTTTTCTGATTAACCCTTTGAGGACTACGAGGCGCTTTGACAGTTAATTATAGCTATCACTTGACAATTAACCCTTTGAGGACTATGAGGCGCTTTGACAGTTAATTATAGCTATCACTTGACAATTAACCCTTTGAGGACTATGAGGCGCTTTGACAGTTAATTATAGCTATCACTTGACAATTAACCCTTTGAGGACTATGAGGCGCTGTGACAGTTAATTATAGCTATCACTTGACAATTAACCCTTTGAGGACTATGAGGCGCTTTGACAGTTAATTATAGCTATCACTTGACAATTATATTCAGTTTTGGAAGGGCCTCTAGGAATCAAACGGGTAAAAATGGTCTCAATCACCCTTCTGACTCTCACATGTCTGTCCCAATCTGAATAAAATCGTCTACTAACAGCCAGATGAAAAAGAAAATGCGTCGTCCTATCTTGAAAGGGTTAACTTAAATAAATAGACTGCATTTCTTTCCGATACATTTGGTGTTCAATCTCTAAAACAAAACTTGTATAATTATATTTACTTCCACAACTTCCTGCCTCTTCTTCTTCCTTTAGTATTATCATGGGGGGACTCCTGCTCTTAGTTCTTCATTTTTACTTGGAAACTTCACAATATATAGCTTTAATGTGTTGATTCTCTCTCTCTCTCTCTCTCTCTCTCTCTCTCTCTCTCTTTATTTACTTCCACAACTTCGCGCAATGCTCTCTCTTGTTTTACGTATTTTTCTTGTGAACTTGGAAATAAACTGCTTTTGTTTCTGAAGTATTAAGTGGTCAATACCTAAAACAGCAGCTGTGTATATTAAGTGGTCAATACCTAAAACAGCAGCTGTGTATATTAAGTGGTCAATACCTAAAACAGCAGCTGTGTATATTAAGTGGTCAATACCTAAAACAGCAGCTGTGTATATTAAGTGGTCAATACCTAAAACAGCAGCTGTGTATATTAAGTGGTCAATACCTAAAACAGCAGCTGTGTATATTAAGTGGTCAATACCTAAAACAGCAGCTGTGTATATTAAGTGGTCAATACCTAAAACAGCAGCTGTGTATATTAAGTGGTCAATACCTAAAACAGCAGCTGTGTATATTAAGTGGTCAATACCTAAAACAGCAGCTGTGTATATTAAGTGGTCAATACCTAAAACAGCAGCTGTGTATATTAAGTGGTCAATACCTAAAACAGCAGCTGTGTATATTAAGTGGTCAATACCTAAAACAGCAGCTGTGTATATTAAGTGGTCAATACCTAAAACAGCAGCTGTGTATATTAAGTGGTCAATACCTAAAACAGCAGCTGTGTATATTAAGTGGTCAATACCTAAAACAGCAGCTGTGTATATTAAGTGGTCAATACCTAAAACAGCAGCTGTGTATATTAAGTGGTCAATACCTAAAACAGCAGCTGTGTATATTAAGTGGTCAATACCTAAAACAGCAGCTGTGTATATTAAGTGGTCAATACCTAAAACAGCAGCTGTGTATATTAAGTGGTCAATACCTAAAACAGCAGCTGTGTATATTAAGTGGTCAATACCTAAAACAGCAGCTGTGTATATTAAGTGGTCAATACCTAAAACAGCAGCTGTGTATATTAAGTGGTCAATACCTAAAACAGCAGCTGTGTATATTAAGTGGTCAATACCTAAAACAGCAGCTGTGTATATTAAGTGGTCAATACCTAAAACAGCAGCTGTGTATATTAAGTGGTCAATACCTAAAACAGCAGCTGTGTATATTAAGTGGTCAATACCTAAAACAGCAGCTGTGTATATTAAGTGGTCAATACCTAAAACAGCAGCTGTGTATATTAAGTGGTCAATACCTAAAACAGCAGCTGTGTATATTAAGTGGTCAATACCTAAAACAGCAGCTGTGTATATTAAGTGGTCAATACCTAAAACAGCAGCTGTGTATATTAAGTGGTCAATACCTAAAACAGCAGCTGTGTATATTAAGTGGTCAATACCTAAAACAGCAGCTGTGTATATTAAGTGGTCAATACCTAAAACAGCAGCTGTGTATATTAAGTGGTCAATACCTAAAACAGCAGCTGTGTATATTAAGTGGTTAATACCTAAAACAGCAGCTGTGTATATTAAGTGGTCAATACCTAAAACAGCAGCTGTGTATATTAAGTGGTCAATACCTAAAACAGCAGCTGTGTATATTAAGTGGTCAATACCTAAAACAGCAGCTGTGTATATTAAGTGGTCAATACCTAAAACAGCAGCTGTGTATATTAAGTGGTCAATACCTAAAACAACAGCTGTGTATATTTACGCTCTAGTATTCGAGCCTCTGCCCTTGCTGTCTCTTAGTATTATCATGGGGGACTCGACCTCTCTTAGTATTATCATGGGGGACTCGACCTCTCTTAGTATTATCATGGGGGACTCGACCTCTCTTAGTATTATCATGGGGGACTCGACCTCTCTTAGTATTATCATGGGGGACTCGACCTCTCTTAGTATTATCATGGGGGACTCGACCTCTCTTAGTATTATCATGGGGGACTCGACCTCTCTTAGTATTATCATGGGGGACTCGACCTCTCTTAGTATTATCATGGGGGACTCGACCTCTCTTAGTATTATCATGGGGGACTCGACCTCTCTTAGTATTATCATGGGGGACTCGACCTCTCTTAGTATTATCATGGGGGACTCGACCTCTCTTAGTATTATCATGGGGGACTCGACCTCTCTTAGTATTATCATGGGGGACTCGACCTCTCTTAGTATTATCATGGGGACTCGACCTCTCTTAGTATTATCATGGGGGACTCGACCTCTCTTAGTATTATCATGGGGGACTCGACCTCTCTTAGTATTATCATGGGGGACTCGACCTCTCTTAGTATTATCATGGGGGACTTGACCTCGCCCTCTCTTAGTATTATCATGGGGGACTCGACCTCTCTTAGTATTATCATGGGGGACTCGACCTCTCTTAGTATTATCATGGGGGACTCGACCTCTCTTAGTATTATCATGGGGGACTCGACCTCTAACTTCTTAAGGGGAGGTTTTTAGCGTGTTTCTCAGACTTCCATCAAGCTTGAAATTACACCCCCTTGACTCCCTTTCAAGATAAATTTGTACATTTTTCGGTAGAAAAATGTCCCGGCTGAAAGCCGGTTCCTTTTAAATTACAGGCTCGCTATCGCTCGCCAGGATAAAATTGACACCTGAATGGCACGAAAGGTCTTAATATGGGGTGAAAGTTCTTAAAATCGCTAAACTAATGGGGCAAACGTTTTATAATATCAAAAGCAATGGGGCTAAACATGAGGGAGAAAGGGGTCAAGGAAAAAATCTCTCGAGTGGAGATCTCCCCTTAAGGGCAGATGTATATTGGATTTATTTATTAATCAATTTATTTATTTATGCATTATTATATATTTTTCAATTCCTCCCAAGAACTCCATGATGCTTATACAATACCCCCAAGACCCACCTTTTGAGATGAATTTGTGCATTTTTCGGTAGAAACATTACCCATCCGTAGGCCGATCTCTTCTAAAATGCAGGCTCGCTTTCGCTTCCCAAGAACAAATCGACACCCAAATGGCGAATGTCTTAAGATCTCAAAAATAATGGGGAGATGGGTCGGTTTTCTGGTCCCCCTTCTTCCTCATGTTTAGCCCCAGTATTCGCCCATTAATTTGGCGAATTTAACCCCTTTTTTCCCCATTTCATTGTCAATTTTAAGACTTTTCGTGCCATTTAGGTGTCGATTTTAACCTGGAGTGCGATAGCGAGCCTGTAATTTTAAGAAGAATCGGTCTTCGGCCGGGACATTTTTCTACTGAAAAATGTACAAATTTATCTTGAAGGGGGGTCTAGGGGGAGTTTTTTAAAGCTTGATTGAGGTCTAGGGAAGAAACTAAAAAATAACTAAAAGACACACAAACAAGCCAAATAATACGGCTATCCCCGTATGATATTAAAACTACACACTTGACATTTTAATTCCCGAGTGTTATGAGTTTATTCTGTAAAACTAACACTATTTGTATTTACCTCCAACGACTTTCAGAACTTCCTGCAACTCTCTCTCTCTCAGTATTTTCATGGGAGACGCCGCTATTTAGTTCTTTTTATTTGTCTTACAAACTTCATAATATATTGTTTTGTTTCTTCAGGGATTAGGTGTTCTTTCTATAAAACAAGAATTATGTAAGATAACAAACTACCTATTTACTTCACATATTTTCTATAGAACAAGAATTATGTACGATAACAAACTACCTATTTACTTCACATATTTTCTGTAGAACAAGAATTATGTAAGATAACAAACTACCTATTTACTTCACATATTTTCTATAGAACAAGAATTATGTAAGATAACAAACTACCTATTTACTTCACATATTTTCTATAGAACAAGAATTATGTAAGATAACAAAGTACCTATTTACTTCACATATTTTCTATAGAACAAGAATTATGTAAGATAAAGTACCTATTTACTTCACATATTTTCTATAGAACAAGAATTATGTAAGATAACAAACTACCTATTTACTTCACATATTTTCTATAGAACAAGAATTATGTAAGATAACAAACTACCTATTTACTTCACATATTTTCTATAGAACAAGAATTATGTAAGATAACAAACTACCTATTTACTTCACATATTTTCTATAGAACAAGAATTATGTAAGATAACAAACTACCTATTTACTTCACATATTTTCTATAGAACAAGAATTATGTAAGATAACAAACTACCTATTTACTTCACATATTTTCTATAGAACAAGAATTATGTAAGATAACAAACTACCTATTTACTTCACATATTTTCTATAGAACAAGAATTATGTAAGATAACAAACTACCTATTTACTTCACATATTTTCTATAGAACAAGAATTATGTAAGATAACAAACTACCTATTTACTTCACATATTTTCTTACAAATTTCATAAATATATAGTTTTTGTTTCTTAGGGATTAGGTCTTTAATCTCTAAAATTTGAATTATATAAATTATGCCAACAAACTTCCGCAACTTTGAGCAATTATCTTTCCTTTTATTCAACCTTTCTATACCGGCGACGTCTTCTTAAGTTTATTCTAGTCATACTTATATTAGACGATTTTGTGTAGTTTAAGAAGGATCTATGGTAGTAAAAAGGGTTGAATGAAATAGTTTGATGCTTGTTAATTGTTGGAGACTCATATCAAACTGAATATAATCGTATAATAGTAGCTAGAATAAAGTTAAAAAGACATCGCCGGTACAGAAGGGGTTAATTATTATCGCAGACTCCAGCCTTTCCTTTTTTACTTTCATTCTTTAAAAAATCACAACAAAATCTGTATTGTGTTGATGCTCAAACAAAATGGTAAATGTATTTACAATTATATATATTTATTTTGTGCACCGCTCCTCGTCTACAATGATCACGGGGGATTCAGCTCTTATTGCTTAAATGTTTTCCTATCAATTTAACAATATGTATTTTTAATAAACGGATCAACAGAAAAACAAAACTAATATAATATATAACTGTATTCAGAGTATTACCACGTAGACTTCAGCGTTTAGTTTGACCATTTGAGTAACTTTTAGTATATTGCTTTTACGTCTTAATGCGTGCTCATTCGCTTAAAAAAAACATTCACATTTTCTTCCAGACCTTCGTGCAACATTCCCATCCGTTTGTATTATTATAAGTTAGCTTTGGTCTTAGTTCTTAATTTGGTCTTACCCCAAAGTTCACACATTATGTTTTAGTCCACGAGTATTGTGTGTTCATCCTTTAAAACAAAATTATCATAAATACTTACTTTTTCATCCTTGTCCAACTTTCTCCATTCCCTTAATATATCACAGGAGCTTCCAACTTTTAGATTATCCTTTCCTATTTATAAATTTAACAATATATAGTTCTAATGCGCGGTCACATAAAAAGAATCTCTCTCTCTCTCTATATATATACCGTATATATATACCTTTGTTCACATTATTTCCACAACTTCGTGCTACACTCACCTCCCTTAGAATTATCATAAATAATTCACAATATTGCCATTTTTTTATCATGTGCTTATTATAAAAAAAAACACAATATTTTATATATATTTACTTAAACAATTTCATGCAGCTTTCCTCAACGTGAATCATGCTAATATTTTTTGACCGTTTTCCTACAAAAATATAGCATTTTGTTTTATTCTGTTAATAATTTGCTTGTTCTCAAATATAAACACTTTTCATATTTACTTCCACATTTATGTTCGTGCGTGCAATGCTCTGTAACCTAACCCAGGATTTTATTCTTGCCATTTTCCTTTAAGCTTCACCCAATTTAGTTTTATTTTATGGATAGTTTTATCAAGGATTAAAACTGAAAATTGTATCCCTAAGTATGCATAAAAAACAATTGTACCGATAAAGACACCGTTGCGTACATGTGTGTGTGTGTGTGTGTGTGTGTGTGTGTGTGTGTGTGTGTGTGTGTGTGTGTGTGTGAAAGAGGTTTGGCACAACTTTTCACGAAACTGCTTGCACTAAATATTTTACTACCAATGTGAGTGGTCGGCTTTAAGAATAGAGCATGACATAAAAACATAAATATTTCGTATATATGTTGCTTTTTATGGATAATCAATGACAAAGGTTACAAAAATATATATAGTATATACAGTATATATACTGTGTATATACAGTATATATATATATATATATATATATATATATATATATATATATATATATATATACAGTATATATAAAGGAATATACCACTAAGCCACAACAATCTGTATGTAGTACATTTTCAGCCCTAAACCTTTCGGATATATATATATATATTATAATATATATATTATATATTATAAGCTAAAGAAAATCGTATAGTGGTAAACAGAATATGATGAACATTACCCCATCGTGTTGAAGGGGTTAATGGACTTTACGGAGATTTAATAGGGTCTATGGGAGTGAAAGGGGTAATGGAGATGTATTTTGCACTTTTGCTTGCTAGATGTCCCAAAATTGCCCACTATTAGCAAGATTTAAAAAAGAATATATATATATATATATATATATATATTCTTTTTTAAATCTTGCTAATAGTGGGCAATTTTGGGACATCTAGCAAGCAAAAGTGTAAAATACATCTTCATTAGCTCTTTAACTCCCATAGACCTTTTTTCATCTCCGTAAAATCCATTAACCCCTTCAACACGATATGATGTTCATCATATTCTGGTTACCACTATACGATTTTCTTTAGCTTATAATCAACCTTTACGACTGAAAGGGTAAATCCGATAAAACAAGCCCTTCTTAAACGGCAGAAAATCGTCTAACTTCAGCCAGAATTAAAGGCGGTAAAAACGATCTAAAAAATAACCCTCTGAATAAAAACAGGTCCTTCTTAAACGGCAGAAAATCGTCTACCTTTAGCCAGAATTAAAACACACACACACACACAAAAGGTCATCGTGCAAAATGAATTAATAATACTGCGGCCAGAATTAATCGCACGAATGGAAGCATAATTTTAGTAATAAATTTAGTTGTATATTTTAACACAAACTCCCACCTCAGAATTCGCAATAAAAATGTAACCTCGTTGTTATTTTCAGGTTCCAAATATTGTACAGAATAATGAAGCTTCTGGTATATTTTATACCCACGGGGGGGGGGGTTGTCTGGCCCCCCTTCTCCCTCATATTTAGCCGGATCAGTTTGGAGTCTAGGACATTCGCCCCATTAGTTTGGTGATTTTAAGACCTTTCGCCCCATTTAATTATCAATATTAAGACCTTTCGTGCCATTTAGGTGTCGATTTTTCCCTGGCGAGCGATAGCCAGCCTGTAACTTAGGAGGCATCGACCTTCGGCCGGGACATTTCTCTACCGAATTTATCTAGAAGGGGGATCTTGGGGATGTTATATTTAGCTTGATAAAGGTCTAGGAAGGAACATAAAAAAGAAAAATTAATAAATACAAAGCGACCGCAAAATATACCCATCCCCCTTAAAAGAGGGGTGAGTGCTAAGGGTTTTAGTTTTATTAGTCGGGGAATTCATTGTTTTGCCAGATTTCGCGGAGTTTGTATTAAGCTTGCCTCTTACAATAAAACAAAAACAAATAATATGAACAATAATAATAATAATAATAAAAATAATAATAATAGTAATAATAACAATAATAATAACAATAATAATAACAATAATAATAATAATAATAATAATAACCATAATGATAATAATAACAATAATAATAACAATACCGGTAACACTACTACTACTATTACTACTACTACTACTAATAATAATAATAATAATAATAATAATAATAATAATAAATAAATAACATTAATAAAGACAAACAAAATCTCTAGACCGCCTTTCAGCTAATAAAATGTTTCTCATATCCAGCCCCAAGCTCAATTTGTTTATATACAGGTATATAAAGGCACGGTTCTCCTATGTTGCTGGATCACTATCGCTCGCCAAGCAACATTCGACACCTGAATGGGGCGAACCGAATTTTAAGTGTCAAACAAAAAAGGAAAAATAAAGACAAAACACAAAAACAAAAAAATACAGATTTGATACAGTTATAGTCTGTTTATTTCCAGCTGACGGTAAATTGCCATGTCCTCAGCTTGATTACTTAGCTATTACGATAATTTTGTAGAGAAATATCTTGTGTATTGTGAAAACCTAGCATTAATAGGATACAGACCCATGGCATTTTTTTTTCTGATTTTTTTTTTAATTTACAGACCACATGACAGTTTCATATATTTCCATTTACAGACACATGGCAGTTTTTTAGTTTCTTCATTTACAGACACATGGACGTTTCTTATTGTGTTTCCATTTAGGCACATGGCAGTTTATTTATTCTTCCATTTACAGAGACATTTTAGTTTTTGTTATTATTATTATTATTATTCCATTGAAGACACCTGGCAGTTTCACAATTGTCCCACTAAGTAATACGAACTCAGTTGCCAAGGGAACCAATTTAGCACCTGCTGAAACATTATAACCGACTAACTAATGAGACAAACATCTTAATATCTGAAAACTAATTGAGCTAAACATGAGGGAGAATGTGGTCAAGAAAATCGAAGAAGGATCTATGGTAGTGGTAAAGGTTTAAGGGGAGGTTTTTAGTTTGTTTCCTACTTCTCCAGCAATCTTAACATTTAACACCCTTGACCCCCTTTCAAGATAAATTTGTACATTTTTCGGTAGAAAAATGTCCCGGCCGAAGGCCGATTACTCTTAAATTACAGGCTCGCTATTGCTCGCCAGGATAAAATCGACACCTAAATGGCACAAAAAGTCTTAAAATTTACAGAATGGGGCGGAAATTTTTAAAAATCACCAAACTAATGGGGCAAACGTCTTAAAATCTCAAAAGCAATGGGGCTAACCATGAGGGAGAAAGGGGTCAAGAAAAAAGTCCCTCAAGTGGAAATCTCCCCTTAAATGAGATATATAATTTCTATATAATTTCACGAACTGGTGGATACCTTACATTTGCCGTATTGAGAGGGAGAGAGAGTGTGTGTGAGAGTGGGAGAGGGAGATATAGTGAAAGTCAGAGAGAGAAAAAAAGGAGGGAGGAGGGAGAGATAGATTATATATATATATATATATATATATATATATATATATATATATATATATATATATATATAGAGAGAGAGAGAGAGAGAGAGAGAGAGAAAAAAACAAATATAGTGTGTGTGCTTGTGTGAATTTCTGCTGAATTCCACTGACCATATTTTTGTGGCGTGGATATGGCACGCGTAAAAAAAATTAAATTATACATTTTATTTTGCTCTCTTCGAAATTTATTTGCATCTCAATAGGATGCCAGATTTGATTTAAAGTTGGGCAAAAAAAATTGTGCATCGTTGATACTTTCAAATGTCACACACACGCGAGGGAGAGTACAAAGGAGTACAAAGGAAATCAAGCAACAACAGATCTAGTGACCCTTCTAGGTTGCTTGTCCTCCAAAACACTGAGGATCAAGTGTCCAAACAGTGGTTTAGAGTGGGTAAGGGAACATTGGAAAGGGAATTACTGCCCTGGAACTAATGTCCGTGGCAGGATTAGGAAGTTAGTAGGGGACAGAGGGGTTAGTAACTGAGGGGGGGATAAAATAAAGTTATTCATTTACAAACGCAGTCAGTGTGTGTGACAGTGTGAGTCAGAGTGAGAATGAATAAAAGAGAGAGAGAGAGAGAGAGAGAGAGAGAGAGAGAGAGAGAGAGAGAGAGAGAGAGAGACAGAGAGAGAGAGAGAGAGAGAGAGAGAGAGAGAGAGAGAGAGAGAGAGAGAGAGCCAAGATACAAAGCCTAGCAATGTATTATGTCTTCTAGGCTGGGAAGAGAATGATCATCTTACTTTCTTTCTTTCAAGACATTTGTTACCATGTTTGTTTCTAACTGAAATAACATCAACACATTATTAACATGACTTTAAATTTTACGTAAATCACTAACAATATATAATTCAGCTCACACATAGTAAAATAGATGCATAAATGAAGCAAATAAATTAAACTTATAACCACATTTGTACATGCTAATGTTAAGGGGAGGTTTTTAGTTTGTTCCCTAGATATCCTTCAAGCTTAAGATTACACCCCCTGAGCCCCTTTCAAGATAAATTTGTACATTTTTCGGTAGAAAAATGTCCCGGCTGAAAGCCGGTTCCTCTTAAATTACAGGCTCGCTATCGCTCGCCAGGATAAAATCGACACCTAAATGGCACGAAAGGTCTTAAAATTGACAGAAATGGGTTGAAAGTTCTTAAAATCGTCAAAATAATGGGGCAAACGTCTTAAAATTAGAAGAAAAAAACAATGGGGCTAAACATGTGGGAGAAAGGAGTCCAGAAAAAAAAAATCCCCTCCAGTGGATATCTCCCCTTTAATGTACCGGTATCTAATTAGCATGTCCCGCATCACGAACGAACAGATGATAACATGAATAATAATAATATATACAATTTATAAGTAGAGTTTATGAAAGTAAAGTGTCATGATGAAAGTAAAGTGTCATGATGAAAGTAAAGTGTCATGATGAAAGTAAAGTGTCATGATAAAAGTAAAGTGTCATGATGAAAGTAAAGTGTCATGATGAAAGTAAAGTGTCATGATGAAAGTAAAGTGTCATGATGAAAGTAAAGTGTCATGATGAAAGTAAAGTGTCATGATGAAAGTAAAGTGTCATGATGAAAGTAAAGTGTCATGATGAAAGTAAAGTGTCATGATGAAAGTAAAGTGTCATGATGAAAGTAAAGTGTCATGATGAAAGTAAAAGTGTCATGATGAAAGTAAAAGTGTCATGATGAAAGTAAAAGTGTCATGATGAAAGTAAAGTGTCATGATGAAAGTAAAGTGTCATGATGAAAGTAAAGTGTCATGATGAAAGTAAAGTGTCATGATGAAAGTAAAGTGTCATGATGAAAGTAAAGTGTCATGATGAAAGTAAAGTGTCATGATGAAAGTAAAGTGTCATGATGAAAGTAAAGTGTCATGATGAAAGTAAAAGTGTCATGATGAAAGTAAAAGTGTCATGATGAAAGTAAAAGTGTCATGATGAAAGTAAAGTGTCATGATGAAAGAAAAGTGTCATGATGAAAGTAAAGTGTCATGATGAAAGTAAAGTGTCATGATGAAAGAAAAGTGTCATGATGAAAGTAAAGTGTCATGATGAAAGTAAAGTGTCATGATGAAAGTAAAAGTGTCATGATGAAAGTAAAAGTGTCATGATGAAAGTAAAAGTGTCATGATGAAAGTAAAAGTGTCATGATGAAAGTAAAGTGTCATGATGAAAGAAAAGTGTCATGATGAAAGTAAAGTGTCATGATGAAAGTAAAGTGTCATGATGAAAGAAAAGTGTCATGATGAAAGTAAAGTGTCATGATGAAAGTAAAGTGTCATGATGAAAGTAAAAGTGTCATGATGAAAGTAAAAGTGTCATGATGAAAGTAAAAGTGTCATGATGAAAGTAAAAGTGTCATGATGAAAGTAAAGTGTCATGATGAAAGAAAAGTGTCATGATGAAAGTAAAGTGTCATGATGAAAGTAAAGTGTCATGATGAAAGTAAAAGTGTCATGATGAAAGTAAAGTGTCATGATGAAAGTAAAAGTGTCATGATGAAAGTAAAAGTGTCATGATGAAAGTAAAAGTGTCATGATGAAAGTAAAAGTGTCATGATGAAAGTAAAAGTGTCATGATGAAAGTAAAGTGTCATGATGAAAGAAAAGTGTCATGATGAAAGTAAAGTGTCATGATGAAAGTAAAGTGTCATGATGAAAGTAAAAGTGTCATGATGAAAGTAAAAGTGTCATGATGAAAGTAAAAGTGTCATGATGAAAGTAAAAGTGTCATGATGAAAGTAAAGGTGTACTTTTAGTATACCGTCAATAATATATATATAATAAAGTCAAAATTGTCCTTAAGGGGAGGGAGATTTCCACTCGGGGGATTTTTTTCTGGACCCCCCCTTTCTCCCTCATGTTTAGCCCCATTGCTTTTGAGATTTTAAGACGTTCGCCCTAGTAGTTTGGACATTTTAAGACATTTTACCCCATTTCTGTCAATTTTAAGGCCTTTCGTGCCATTAAGGTGTCAATTTTTTCCTGGTGAGCGATAGCGAGCCTGTAATTTAAGAGGAACCGGCCTCCGGCCGGGAAATTTTCTACCGAAAAATGTACAAATTTATCTTGAAAGGGGGTCTAGGGGGTGTAATTTTAAGCTTGATGAAAACGTAGGGAACAAACTAAATACCTCCCCTTAAGGGGGGATGGGTTTATTTATTTGCTTAATTCTGTATTTTTGTATTATTTTTCTAGTTTCCTCCCTAGATCTCCATCAAACTTTCAACAGCACATCCATTAGATCCCCCTTGTTGTATAATTTGTAAATTTTTCGGTAGAAAAATATCCCGGTCGAAGGCCGGTTCTTCCAAAATTACAGGCTCACTGTCGTTCGTTAGCCAGGAAAAAAATCGACACCTAAATAGCACGAAAGGTCTTAATATTGACAAGGAAATGGGGCAGAAGGTCTTAAAATCGACAAACTAATGGGGCAAGCATCTTAAAATCTGAAAACAAATGGGGTTAACACGAGGGAGAAGGAGGTCCATAAAAAGCGAGTACCTCCCCCTTGATGTATATAATCAAGGCAAAATGTGATATACAATATTTTTTCGTATACGTCAATCACACGAGTTTTCCATTCCTGCATAAATCACCAACAGGGGGTATGAATACATGTGGCTGCCTTTACAAATATATAAATACATGCAATAATAGTCTAAAATGTATATGTACTGTATATGTGCACAAATACATAAATACATGTAATAATAGTCTAAAATGTATATGTACTGTATATGTGCACAAATATATATACCGGCATACGATCTTTAACAATCGGCCCCAATATCCTTACAATTTTCCTGCAGCATTATTAAGGGGGGTCACCGGCTTTTTTTTTTATCTTTCTCTCCTTTTTTATCTTTCCCTGGCTTGTATCCATTCGGCCCCATTCAGCCAACTGTTTTAAGACGTTTATCCCCATCCAGGTGACGATTTCTTCCTGGCGAGCGATAGCGAGCCAGCGTCGTATGGAAAAATCCGGAGAAATGTTTCTATCGAAAATGTACAAATTAGGCTTGCTGTCAAAACAAAATATTTACACCTGAATGGGGGTAAACGTCTTAAAACAGTAGGCTTAATAACCTGAATGGGGTAAACGTCTTAAAACAGTAGGCTGAATGGGGCCGAATGGATACAAGCCAAAGAGAGAGGGAGAGAGAGGGAGAGCAAGAGAAAACAAGCGAGGTAGGCCCCCTTAACAAGCATTGCACCATGACAGAATTTTGTTATATTTTAAATATTTCCAATTTAGGTCAGATTCGCTGTGACCCTGAAATAAATATTGGTTCCAGTAAACCCCTACACGCCAATTGCCTTTAAAACCTGGCCGATGCTAGAATGTGCAAGGAAGGAATGTTAGAGGGCTGGGAATAGATTTGGGTCACTGAAAGCCTTTGGGAAAAGGTTTGATACTATGTGTTATTTATTGTTTTTAATATAATTATTATTTCGGTGTGAGTATCCTAGGTTCGAGTCCTTGGATTGCCACATGTATTTGTTGACTTCATTAAGGGCAGGTATTTAGTTTGTTCCCTAGACCTCCATCAACCTTAAAATTACACCTCCTTGAGTCCCTTTCAAGATAAATTTGTACATTTTTCGGTAGAAAAATTTCCCGGCCAAAGGCCGGTTCCTCTTAAATTACAGGCTCGCTATCGCTCGCCAGGATAAAATAGAAACCTAAATGGCACAAAAGGTCTTAATATGGGGTAAAAGTTCTTAAAATCGCTAAACTAATGGGGCAAACATTTTATAATATCAAAAGCAATGGGGCTAAACATGAGGGAGAAAGGAGTCAAGAAAAAAATCCCTCAAGTGGACATCTCCCCTTAATTAAGTTTAGAAGTAGAGTTGGTTGATGAATAAAATATATTTAATTCTGGTTCAGGAGCAATATATAGCGAGGCCTTCCCAAGGGTTAAGTGACCCATTAATTACTCCTTCCATTCGTCTATACATTAGGCTACCATAGCACGGTTGGAATGTATGTACATGCTCAGATTAATATGCAGGATTCGAAATTGCATAATAAATGGTAGGCTTGTGCATATTTTAACTGTCTTGATAGCGTAATGCATAAATGCGTGGAATTTTGGTGTGAGTATTATAGGTTCGAGTCCTTGGATTACCACATGTATTTGTTGATTTAATTAATTGATTTTAGAAGTAAGAGATGGTTGGTGAAAAAATATAATTGTAAGCATAAATGTTTCCACTGGGTGCAAAGATTATCTCATATACGGATAAATTTTAGCTGACGGTAAATTGAATCCCTTAGCAACTGATTTTTTCGATAACTAACGATTTTTTTGTTTTTTTACTTAATTTTAGGCCCAAGCTTTCATAATTAACACAACATTTCGCTACAACACCAGCTTAATAGCGAAGTAATCAAGGTGAAGACAATAATTTACCTTTAGCTGGAAAAATAGAGTATAGGTCGATTACCTCGTTAACTGGGACTAATAGAGAAGGATAACCTATTTCGTAAACATGACAGCAACAGTTGTAAACGTAGATGATGTGGCAGCTGTAGACGTAGATGATGTGGCAGCTGTAGACGTAGATGATGTGGCAGCTGTAGACGTAGATGATGTGGCAGCTGTAGACGTAGATGATGTGGCAGCTGTAGACGTAGATGATGTGGCAGCTGTAGACGTAGATGATGTGGCAGCTGTAGACGTAGATGATGTGGCAGCTGTAGACGTAGATGATGTGGCAGCTGTAGACGTAGATGATGAAGCTGTAGACGTAGATGATGTGGCAGCTGTAGACGTAGATGATGTGGCAGACGTAGATGATGTGGCAGCTGTAGACGTAGATGATGTGGCAGCTGTAGACGTAGATGGTGTGGCAGGCGTGGAGGTAGATGATGTGGCAGCTGTAGACGTAGATGATGTGGCAGCTGTAGACGTAGATGATGTGGCAGCTGTAGACGTAGATGATGTGGCAGCTGTAGACGTAGATGATGTGGCAGCTGTAGACGTAGATGATGTGGCAGCTGTAGACGTAGATGATGTGGCAGCTGTAGACGTTAGATGTGGCAGCTGTAGACGTAGATGATGTGGCAGCTGTAGACGTAGATGATGTGGCAGCTGTAGACGTAGATGATGTGGCAGCTGTAGACGTAGATGATGTGGCAGCTGTAGACGTAGATGATGTGGCAGCTGTAGACGTAGATGATGTGGCAGCTGTAGATGTAGATGATGTGGGCAGCTGTAGACGTAGATGATGTGGCAGCTGTAGACGTAGATGATGTGGCAGCTGTAGACGTAGATGATGTGGCAGCTGTAGACGTAGATGATGTGGCAGCTGTAGACGTAGATGATGTGGCAGCTGTAGACGTAGATGATGGCAGCTGTAGACGTAGATGATGTGGCAGCTGTAGACGTAGATGATGTGGCAGCTGTAGACGTAGATGATGTGGCAGCTGTAGAACGTAGATGATGTGGCAGCTGTAGACGTAGATGATGTGGCAGCTGTAGACGTAGATGATGTGGCAGCTGTAGACGTAGATGATGTGGCAGCTGTAGACGTAGATGATGTGGCAGCTGTAGACGTAGATGATGTGGCAGCTGTAGACGTAGATGATGTGGCAGCTGTAGACGTAGATGATGTGGCAGCTGTAGACGTAGATGATGTGGCAGCTGTAGACGTAGATGTGGCAGCTGTAGACGTAGATGATGTGGCAGCTGTAGACGTAGATGATGTGGCAGCTGTAGACGTAGATGATGTGGCAGCTGTAAATGTGGCTAGTTGTAAAGTTAGTGAGAGGGGTGACAGTTTTAAGAGAAGATTTTCAATTAAAGTTATATTTTTCGGACCCCCTTCTCCCTCATGTTGAACCCCATTAGTTTTGATATTTTAAGACTTTCATCCCATTATTTTGGCGATTTTAAAGCCTTTCGCCCCATTTATGTCAATGTTAAGACATTTAGTGCAATCTAGGTGTCATTTTTTTCCTGGCGAGCAATAGCGAGCCTGTAATTTAAGAGGAACCGGCCTTCAGGCCAGGACTTTTTTCTACCGAAAAATGTAAAAAAAAAATTGTTCAAAGCATGATGGAGGTCTAGGGAGCAAACTAAAAAGTTCCCCTTAAGTGTAAGAGCGGTAGTTGTAAACGAATAGCTCCCAGAGTCCCTGTCTTCCGGGTGGTGCATGTTTAGGGGTTCTGTAATAAAGAAATGCCAGGTGAATGGCTTATCTATTATTATTATCAATATTATTATTATCAATATTATTATTATTATTATTATTATTATTATTATTATTATAACTATTATTATTATTATTCTATATTTGTTGATGATATTATTATGATCGTACTTTTCCTCTGAACCAACCTAAGTTTATAAATGAACTGTACATACGAAACCAGTACGGTACAAATAAACTGTGTACTATACATTATAATAACGGCGAACCTTTCAACAGAGCCCCAGTTAATAAGTAATCATCCAGTAAAACATTTGCATTAAGACCAAGGCTCAAGTAGACTCCAGCGGGTGCTCAGGTCTCTTATTAACATAATTATTACAAGGGCTCCGAGACTTTCACGAACAGAGAGAATGGGAAATATTCTCACCATGACGATAATATTAATAATATATTTTTCTGAACTTTTATTTTTCCTCGCATTATGGAATTCATTAGACGATTTTATTCACATTAGGAACAGCCTGTGGGGAACATACTGTAGAGTGTTTACCCTTTGATTACTAAATTTGTTCCATTAAGGGGAGGTATTTAGTTTGTTCCCTACGTTTTCATCAAGCTTAAAATTACACCCCCTAGACCCCCTTTCAAGATAAATTTGTACATTTTTCGGTAGAAAAATGTCCAGGCCGGAGGCCGGTTGCTCTTAAATTACAGCTCGCCAGGAAAACATCGACACCTTAATGGCACGAAAGTTCTTAAAATTGACATAAATGGGGCGAATGTTAAAATGTCCAAACTACTAGGGCGAACGTCTTAAAATCTCAAAAGCAATGGGGCTAAACATGAGGGAGACAGAGGTCCAGAAAAAAATCCCTCAAGTGGAGACCTCCCCTTAAGTTAAGATAAATCTTATATGATCCAAGTAATATTACACCTTATTATTGCAGGATTTATAACACAATATATGCAGGTAAATATAACACATTTAGTACTATTGTTATTACGACTACTAAAAGCACAATACATACAAACTCTGCCTCGCCATCGATATTCTGTTATCATTGTATACTAATGTCTTCTTTAGCATCCTGGGTTCGAATCCACGGACTGCCACATGTGTTTGTGAATTTAATTAATCGATTTTAGGAGTGTGGTTGGTTGTTGGAAGGAACATAATAATTAAATAATGGCATTAGTATCGAGAGTGGCCATTGAAAATAATATAACCCTTTGAGGATTATCACGCATATTGACAGTTTATTCTGGCTGTCATTAGACGATTTGATTTAGATTAGGAAGGGTATATGGAAGTCAAAGGGTTAAATGAGATAGCCTTTACCCTCTTGATGTTCACAGATCCTTCTTCAGTTGTAAGAAATCGTCTAATGATAGCCAGAATAAACTGTCATAATGCGTCATAGTCCTCAAGGGGTTAATTAAATACTAAGCCAGAGAGTTTATTCAGGGTTAACATTATCCAACATATCATAACTATTAATGAATTATGAAATGTCATTATCAGATTAAAAATATTATCACAGAATAAATTATATGCCATTCTTTTTTCATTGAAGAATACAATTCAATATTTGTCATAGGAAAACTATTTCACATTTGTTTTTAAACGAAGCTAAAACGTATTTGAGCTAAACTATTAAAATTTATCTTGTTAAAAAGAACCCGTCCGAACCAATGCCACTATTAAATTAATAAATTTTTCCTCTTAAATTACAGGCTCGCTATCGCTCGCCAGGATAAAATCGACACCTGAATTGCACGAAAGGCCTTAATATGGGGTGAAAGTTCTTAAAATCGCTAAACTAATGGAGCAAACGTTTTATAATATCAAAAGCAATGGGGCTAAACATGAGGGAGAAAGGGGTCCAGAAAAAAATCCCTCAAGTGGAGATCTCCCCTTAACCCTTTGACTTCCATATATTATTAGATGGGCTATTACTACCACTATATATTTCTAAGGGTATATCATGATTGTGGACAAATGAACTACACTGTACATGCATTCTATTAAGGGGAGATATCCATTTGAGGGATTTTTTTCTTGACCCCTTTCTCCCTCATGTTTAGCCCCATTGCTTTTGATATTATAAAATGTTTGCCCCATTAGTTTAGCGATTTTAACAACTTTCACCCCATATTAAGACCTTTCGTGCTATTTAGGTGTCGATTTTATCCTGGCGAGCGATAGCGAGACTGTAATTTAAGAGGAACCGGCCTTCGGCCGGGAAATTTTTCTACCGAAAAATGTACAAATTTATCTTGAAAGGGGCTCAAGGGGGTGTAATTTTAAGGTTGATGGAGGTCTAGTGAACAAACTAAATACCTCCCCTATGATGTTACGGTATATAAAAGCCACCACAGCTGTTCACGCATACATAATCCTAAACAAATATCCAACTCTGCCCAAACAGACAACATAAACAAGATTATCCCCGGCCCGGAATTTTTTTTTTTGTAATTACAAAAAAAAAAAAAAAAAAAAAAAAATGCTCGAAAAAAACCTGGCCCTGTGTTTACTGAAGTTCGGCTCACTGGGTCGGTGGGAAGGGTAAGTTCATTGTAAAAAGGTATAATAATTGGGCTCTTACTAAAGTGCAGGCTCGCTATCGCTCGCCAGGAAAAAAATCGACAGCTAAATGCCACGAAAGGTCTTGAAATTGACAGTAATTGGGCGACAAATTCTAAAAATCACCAAACTAATGGGGCGAACGTCTTAAAATCTCAAAACTAATGGGGCTATGCATGAGGAGGTAAGGGATTCAGAAGAAAAAAATCCCTCAAGTGAAAATCTCCCCTCAACCCCTTCATTACCGGTGACATCTTGTCATTATATTTTCCCAACTATAAGACGATGTTACGCAGTTTAGAAAGGGCCTCCAGCAATTACCAGGCTTCCAACTATCTCACTTAACCCTTTTCACTACCACAGATCCTTTTTAAAACGCACAAAATCCTCTAAATATAGGTAGAATAACATGAAAAAAAAACGTCGCCGGTACAGAAGGGGTTAACCTACGATATAATATATTCAAATTACTTGCCCCATTATGAATATTGATGGTCCCATTACACAACATTCATTTTAATTTGTTTACAGAATATAGGGAACTCGTTATCGTCGTCTCATTAGGGCAGATTGGTTTTCATTTGTGCTCTCTCTCTCTCTCTCTCTCTCTCTCTCTCTCTCTCTCAATACCTTCTTTGCATCAGTTTTTACAACAGAAGACCTGTGATATCCCTACACCATCGCCGATTCAGATTGATAATTCAGATGTTCTAAGTAATATCACCGTTACAGAGAGAGAAGTATTGAATTGTTTAGATAAACTCAAGGTAAATAAAACGCCTGGACCTGATACAATCTCGCCTAGAGTTCTAAAGGAAGCTAAGGATGAGCTCTCTAAACCACTGACATTAATATTCAATAAATCCTTGCAGTCTGGAACTATGCCCGATCAGTGGAAGCTAGCCAACGTAACACCGATATTCAAAAAAGGCAGCAAATCCCTACCCAGTAACTATCGTCCAATTAGCTTAACCTCAGTTGTATGTAAAATGCTAGAAACGGTCATACGAGACAGACTCGTAAATCACTTAGAGGAAAATAACATACTTAAAGATACTCAACACGGCTTTCGTAAAAAACGTTCCTGTTTAACAAACCTCTTAGACTTCTTCCACGATATCCTCAACCTCTACGATGAGAGTAAAGCTGTAGATATTATATACCTTGATTTTCAAAAGGCCTTTGACAAAGTTCCCCACAAACGTTTACTGCTAAAACTAAAAGCGCATGGAATACAAGACGGTGTGTTGAAATGGATAGAAAATTGGCTCAGCGACAGAAAGCAAAGAGTAGTCATAAACGGTAAGGCATCAAAATGGACCAATGTAAGTAGCGGGGTACCCCAGGGATCGGTACTAGGACCAATTCTCTTTCTAATTTACATCAACGACATAGATGAGGGTCTCACCTGTACAATCTCAAAATTTGCTGACGATACAAAAATTGCAAATAGCGTACTCTCAAAAGAACAAGTTGACGATATGCAACACAATCTAGATAAATTGTCATGTTGGGCCCAAATTTGGCAAATGAGTTTCAATGCGGATAAATGTAAAGTACTACATATCGGATACCTAAATGAGGAAAGCAAACTATTCGATGAATGGCACTCAGCTTAAGAATGTAAACAGAGAAACCGATCTGGGAGTAACAATATCGAGTAACCTAAAACCGAGTCAACAATGTTCAGAAGTTGTTAAGAAGGCAAACAAAATAATTGGCTTTATAGGCAGGTCATTTGAGCATAAATCCAAAGAAGTTATCCTAACCCTTTACAATTCATTAGTCCGCCCTCTTCTGGAATACTGCGTTCAATCCTGGTGCCCTTATTACCAAAAAGATATAAACAAGCTAGAACGAGTTCAACGTAGAGTTACCAAAATGATACCTAGCCTAAAGAACAAACCATACGAAGAGCGTCTTAGAGAATTAAATCTATTTCCTTTAAACCCAGCGCAGATTAAGAGGTGACTTAATTCAAGTGTTCAAAATCATCAAAGGCATCGACAATATGAACTGTAGTAAGTACTTCACTATCGACCAATCTAATTACACTCGGGGAAACGGTTGCAAAATTATTGGTAAATCTTTTAACTCACACGAATCTAAGAATTTCTTCTTCAATCGAGTTGTCAACTTGTGGAATGGGCTTCCCCGAAACGTTATAGACTGCATCACCGTTGATTCATTTAAACTCCGCCTAGACAAATATCTCGCATCAAACCCGCGACTGACTGCGTTTGTAAATGAATAACTTTATTTTATCCCCCCCTCAGTTACTAACCCATCTGTCCCCTACTAACTTCCTAATCCTGCCACGGACATTAGTTCCAGGGCAGTAATTCCCTTTCCATGTTCCCTTACCCACTCTAAACCACTGTTTGGACACTTGATCCTCAGTGTTTTGGAGGACAAGCAACCTAGAAGGGTCACTAGATCTGTTGTTGCTTGATTTCCTTTGTACTCCTTTGTACTCTCTCTCTCTCTGCCTGTCACTAGTGGAGTTCCACAGGGTTCAGTCCTTGGACCGGTCCTGTTTCTCATTTACATTAACGATATTGATGTAGGGGTAAACAACACCATTTCCAAATTTCCCGACGATACAAAAATAGGAAATACAGTCCTGAACGAAGATGATAGAAATGCGTTGCAATCTGATTTAAACAAAATATCAGAGTGGTCGAAAAAATGGCAGATGCACTTCAATGTCGATAAATGTCAGGTGCTGCAGGTTGGTAGCAGAAATATGAAATACAAATACGAAATGAATGGCAAACAAATAAAAACCGCAACGGTAGTAAAAGACCTACCTAGGGTACTAATATCTGAAAACCTAAAAACTTCCGACCAATGTATAGCAGCTGCAAATAAGGCAAACATAGCATTGGGCTTTATTAAACGAAAATTTACATATAAACATGAAAACGTAATAGTGCCACTGTTCAAAAGTATGGTGAGGCCCCACCTTGAATATGGTGTGCAGTTCTGGTCACCTTATCTGATCAAGGACATTGTAAGACTCGAGTCAGTACAGCGTAGAGCGACGAAGATGATACCCTCATTAAGAAATAAACCATATGAAGAAAGACTTAAACGATTGAACCTGTTCTCATTAAAAAAGAGGAGGTTGAGGGGTCAGCTTATTGAGTGCTTTAAGATACTAAAAGGTTTCGACAAAGTCGATGTAAATGCACTATTCACATTAAACAATACTAATCAAACTCGCGGAAATGGAATGAAATTAAAAACCAAAAAGGCAAACCTAGATGTCACAAAGAGTTTCTTCACCTACAGTGTGGCGACAGAGTGGAATAAACTACCAGCGAGAGTGGTGGAGAGCGACACAATAAACGCTTTCAAGGGAAGGCTTGACCTCTATCTGCAGAGCTGGGGTGATATGAAAAAAAAAAAAAAAAAAAAACAAAAAACAAAAAAAAAAAAAAAAAATGTAAGTGTATGTGTGTGCACTGTACAGTATGTGTATATATACTGTATATATGTATGTATGTATGTGTATGTGTATATGTGTGTACCGGTGTATATATGTATATATATGTATATATATATATATATGAATATATACATATATAGTTTGTAAGGCCAGACTGCCTAGTAAGGACCTTGAGGTCTGTGTGGTCTGTGTATCTATGTAGCTCTATGTAGCTCTCTCTCTCTCTCTCTCTCTCTCACGCACATCCTGACTGAGTTTCATGTTCTCCTTTCATGTCAAATTTACTCATACTTTCACTCATACTAACTATATTTATCTCCCTCCTCCTCCTCCTCTCTCTCTCTCTCTCTCTCTCTCTCTCTCTCTCTCTCTCTCTCTCTCTCTCTCTCTCTCTCTCTCTCTCGTCACTCCTAATCTTGTTATATTTTCTTGAGTCAAATTTTTCTCATCCTCACATCCCTTGCTTGGCTGACTGACTCTCACTCTCTCTATCATCAACACACACACACACACACACAATATACACACCAACATCGATGCTTCCACTGCCTCAGCTCTCATACCTGCAACAACAACAACACTACCTAACTTTTGTCAATCACCCCCCCCCCTCTCTCTCTCTCTCTCTCACACACAAAACAACATAGAGACGCACAACTCAATCGACCCCACCCACTGTCTCACCTTTCGTAGCTGCAACAACAACAACACTACCTAGCTTTTGTCAACTCCACCCCTCTCCCCCCCTCCTCTTTCTCTCTCTCTCACACACACACAAAACAGAGACACACCTCAATCGACCCCACCACTGCCTCACCTCTCATAGCTGCAATAACAACAACAACACTACCGGTACCTAACTCTTGTCAACCCCCCCTCCTCCCCCTCTCTTCCACACACACACACACACACACACACACACACACACACACACACACACACACACACACCATAGAGACGCATAACTCAATCGACCCCACCACTGCCTCAACTCTCATAGCTGAAACAACAACACTACTGGTACCTAACTTTTGCCAACCCCCCTTCTCTCTCTCTCTCTCTCTCTCTCTCTCACACACACCTCAATAAATTCCACCACTGCCTCACCTCTCATAGCTGCAACGCAAGCAAAACCTAATTATTATCAATTGTGTGTGTGTGTGTGTGTGTGTGTGTGTGTGTGTGTGTGTGTGTGTGTGTGTGTGTGTGTGTGTGTGTGTGTGAAGTAAACAACAACGAGAATTGCAGTGAATGTTCATTTTAAATACACATAATTATTGCATTTTTTTTTATAACAGTACAAAATAAGGTTTAACTGTTTGTAATCATAGTGTATTGTTTAGCTTCAATACAAGCACGCCACGCAATCACTGCTGAAGCTAGGGCTCAAGTGGTTTATTGTTTGCGTATATATTGTATTTTTCTCATAAAAGGTCTATTGGAAATGGAAATGACCATGAGTTGATCTACCTCGAATTGACGAAAGGTCTCTGAGATGCTAACTACTGAGACATGTGCGCGCGCACACACACACACACACACACACACACACACACACACACACACACATATACACACACACACACACACACACTTGATAATAATTAGGTTTTGCTTGCGTTGCAGCTATGAGAGGTGAAGCTGTGGTAGGATTTATTGAGGTGTGTCTTGACAATAATTGTATTTCAGTTTAGGATGAAGCTGTGGTAGTTAGCGAGTTGGTCGAGATGGTGTTTACCACTTTGGATTCCTACATATCCTTCCTAGGCAGAACAATATCGTTTAATGATAACCAGAATTTACTGTTAAAACGCGTCATAATCCTCAAGGGGTTAGAGAAAGGGTCAAAACCTACCCGATTAACCCCTTCTGTACCTGCTTTGTCTCGTTGATTTTATACTTGTTATACTTAGACGATTGTGTGCAGCTTAAGAAGGATCTGTGGCAGTAAAAAGGGTTAAGTGAAATATGTCAAATTGCTGGAGGCCCTTTTCAAACTGAATAAAATCGTCCAATAGTAGCCAGAATAAATAGAAAGAGACGTCGCCGGTACAGAAGGGGTTAATAACGATCTAACTCCCACAATGTCTCCCTTAACCCTTTCTGTACCGCCGATGTCTTTTTCAATTGACTTCAGCTACATTTAGACGATTTCATGAAGCTTATGAAGGATATGCGGTAGCTAAAATTATAAATGAGATAGTTAGTAGCCTTTTAATTGGTAGATGTCCTTCCTAAGCTGAATAATATCTAATAGTTGCCAGATTATTAACCCTCCCCCCTTAATACATGGCCAATCAACCCCGCCCACGCCCCGCTACACCAATATATATTATCACTTACAAACCATATACAATTAATCATCACCCGCCATCAAAATTCGTATTAGCAATCAATCAAATTAATTAATGAGGCTCAGAGCCAATCCCCGCCGACACGGATGCATTGTAATCATCGCTTCAATAAGCTAATTCTCGTAATTTATTCCTACCACTTCAATTATTTCCTCCTTCTGTTTACCTTCATTAGTTTGGTGATTTTAAGACGTTTTTCCCCGCTAGTATGGCTATTATGAGAAGGGTCATCTCAGTCAGGTGTAATTTTTGTTCTGGCGATCGCTAGCGATCCTGTAATTTATGAGAAACCGCCCTTCACCCACGAACTATTTCTACCGGACAATGTACAAATTGAGCGTTATTCTACATTGCGACAATAATAAATAATAATTAAATTAGGATTTAAAAATCATTGAGAGGTAGAGAATGGCATCCACCCTAGGTAGTTAGTACAGGGGGTGGGGCACTTGGCTAGGTAGGATGCCATCAACATTTTTTCCAAATAAGGACCTTTTTAACCCTTTTTCTGCTGAATCGCAATTTTTCCAAAATCAATAATTTTAGACATAACGTAAATTAATAATTCAACACTCAAAACAAAGCTCTTGATCTGCTTTACATGAAGAATATTGAAAAATTGCAAAAAGTTCTGAATAAGGCAAAAACATTGGCAACAATGTACAAGGTGAAAGTCCCAGTCAAGAAAGACAAGGTGATTGAGGTAAAGGCAGAAAGAGATATTTTCCGTCGACTTCTGGTAGCCTCAGGTAGTGCGAGAGATGTTAACTTGGAAAATATTCTCAAAAACGAACTCTCTCCAGTTCCACTTTCCCTTGCAAAGACAAATCGACAGCTTCTGTCTGCCAAGAACAAAGTGGACCTCCAAGACATCCTCACCGAGAAAACAACTGCAGAAATAGTGACAAACCTATCAGTCTCCCACCTGTCTCCTGATAGATGCACCAGCCCTCATTCAAGCCATTGGTAAGCCTGAAAAAGCCAGTACCTTTGGGGATCTTGCAGACGTCTTCTTGGACATTGTGAAAGGAAAGTTTGGAAAGGGATATTCTCGAGTTGATGTCTTGTTTGACGGATATTTGGAGACATCCATCAAGGATGGGACACGTTCTGATCGGGCTGGATTGATGAAACCAATCAGAAAGGTGATAGAGTCAAGACATGTCAAGTTACCACAGACCTGGAAACAGTTTATCACTCACTCGAAGAACAAAGCAGAGCTGGCTTCGTTTCTGAGTAATGAACTTATGACGAGTGCCAAAGACCTGTCAGAAGGGCATGAACTGATAATCGCAGGTGGATTCGACGATGCAGATCATGCTTGGTCGTCATGCCGAAGTGACATCTCCCAGCTGAAATCTAGCCACGAGGAGGCAGATACTCGGCTCATACTACATGCGAAGGAGGCAAAGGAAGTTGGCTACAACCGTGTGGTTATCCAATGTCGTGACACAGATGTCCTTGTTCTTGCTGTGGGTCATCGTAAACACCTACCATCTGAAATATGGATGAGTTGTGGAACTTCAAAGAAGCCAAAGTACATTCCTGTTCATGCAATTAACTACCCACCTTTGGTTATGGACAATGTTATTGCATACCATTCGGTAACAGGCTGTGACACAACAAGTCAGTTTTCAGGGAAAGCCAAGCGAAGTACTTGGAAAGTCTATGTGAAAGACCCAGCCTTATTGGCACACCTTGGAGAATCCCCTGGGCTGTCAGAAGAAGCTAGGGCGTCTGCAGAACAGTTTGTTTGTGGCATTTATGGATATGGGAGCACCTCCTCTATAAATGATGTTAGATTGAAGATGTTCAGCAAGGTGAAAAGTTCATTCGAGTCCTTGCCACCTTCCCAGGATGCACTCCATTTGCACCTTGATCGTGCAAATTACCAGGCTTTCATCTGGAAGAAGGCAGTAGAACCAAAACCAGATTGCCCCCTCCCTACTGATCACGGCTGGGTGATGGAAAGTGGAAAGTTGAAGCCGAAACTGATGAGGTTGGATCCCATTCCAAAGAAATGTGCCAAACTAGTCACATGCTCATGTAAAGTTGGGTGCAGCCCGACAAGATGTGGCTGTCTTAAGACAATAGGGTCTTGCACCAGTGTTTGTCTTTGTGGGGGAGTTTGTCAAAATTAGCGTCAGTAAATGAAAGTGAAGTCTTACCGATTTGGGTTGAGGGAATGCCATTAATTCTGGTAATTCATCATTTCAGGAAATAGTTGAACTTAGTCTATGCATTTTGACAAAGGTTTCTGAAAACGGTGGTACAAAAGGGTTAAAATGTCCCAAAGCGCTTTTCATGTCATCTGAACATATGAAAAAGGCTGATTTATCAATATCTAGACTTTGTACATTGCCACAAAGCTATTCATGTGTATTATATTTTGCTGTTGAAGTGCAGTATAGCCTATTCTGCAGACATCTGTTTGAGTGAAAAAAGGGTCCAAGTTTGGACCCCCAGTACCAGGCCCCTAATTGATCAATCATTCTCAAAACTTACAAAAAACTTCCTCAATATGTCCTTAAGCCTGTGAATTGTAGTATTTACATATTACTTTACCAGATGACCCCTTAGGGGGGCAATCTGGAAAAAGGGTCTGATCCCGGGGGTAATAAGGTAATACTCAATCTTGGACCCTTTTTTACCCCTTTAAGTTAACTTTTTGCAATTTTTCAATATTCTGTCATGTAAAGCAGATCAAGAGTTTTATTTTGAGTGTTGAATAAACCTTCTACTATAAAAACTGAGCATTTCCCTTTACGTTATGTCTAAAATTATTGATTTTGGAAAAATTGCGATTCAGCAGAAAAAGGGTTAAGAAGGTCCTTATTTGGAAAAAACTTTGATGGCATCCTACCTAGCCAAGTGCCCCACCTCCTGTACAAACTACCTAGGGTGGATGTCATTCTCTACCTCTCAATGATTTTTAAATCCTTATCCAGGCCACTTTTTCATTTGCGCCTCTCTAGTATTTAGCTTGAAGAGGTCTAGAAGGTGAGCTTAACAAAAAAAAAAAAAAAAAAAAAAAAAACACACACACACACACACACTCCAGAATGTCAAAGAACACTAATCACATTAATTAATTAATTAATTAATTATTGAGGCTCCGGGCAACACAGCCGACAGATTCATTGTAATCACTGCAGCAATATGTTAATTCTACCAATTAATTAGCACCACTCGCTATTGACTAAGTAAAGTTAGCGGTTTGACTATGAAAGGTTATTCATTATATATACAGTACCTACAATTCTAGATTACCATACATAAATATAGTTCGAGTACATTAATGCATTTTTTGTAACTATTATTATTATTATTATTATTAATATTATTATCATTATTATTATGATTATTTTGTTTTAGTTTGCTCCCTAGAAATCTATCAAGCATAAGAAAAAAAAAAAATGTTTTTTAGATATATTTGTACCAGGACGTCACATGTGCTGCTACATATGTGGTAAGGACCCCCATAAAGTGCCACATAGTAGACAAAACAACAACCTCAAAGTGTTAACTATGACAATTATCCCACGGCTTGATTATGGGTTCGGTGGCCTAACACATTCATTGTTGTGCCTGGCAGCCTCAGATACTACTATACTTCATCAACCATGGATTATAGCAGCTAACATCCATCGCCTCTCCAACTATCATCGCAGTGCACTATATGATCTATACAGTCATTGTATAAGTTCAGCTTTCAGTATTAAAACCACATAAAACAATGTGTTTCCCATAGCCACTTATTCTTATTTGATAATCTAACTATAAACTTTCCAACATTATAGTGGAATGCCACTTCCAAAGATAATCCCAAAAAAAGTGTGTGTATATATATGTTTCTAGTCTCTCAGTGGGGATCGAACCATCGACCATCAGGATGATAGCCGACGCTTTATGCGTCGGCTGAGAGACTAGAAACATTTAGTGGCTCACGTGTATTTGTGATATATTCTCAATATATATATATATATAGGGTGGGTGGGTGGTGGGTGGGTGGGTGGGTGGGTGGGTGTGTGTGTGTGTGTGTGTGTGTGTGTGTGTGTGTGTGTGTGTGTGTGATGGTAAAGTATACTCTCACACTACTTCTTCTTGACACTTGCCCCTGAAGCCTCCCTGGTCGACCATTAGGAGGCCATCAAGTGAATATAACAGTCTCTTTACTGCCTCGTCACGTGTATTTAACCCTCTCACTAGCTCACTCTCGCGCTCTCTCTCTCTCTCATATATATATATATTATACTATAAAATTCCCTTACCTTTCCCGTGTTCTCCTATATACTGTGAGTGGTTACATGACGACCATTAGGAGTCCGGTTGTTGAATATAACAGGCTCTTTACTAGCTCGTCACGAGTATTAAACCTACCAATAGCTCTATTTATCTATCTATCTATCTATCTATCTATCTATCTATCTATCTATCTATCTATCTATCTATCTATCTATCTATATATATATGGTATCATAGGGACTTTGGTCTAGGAAGCTGTTTTACAATGTTTTCGTTTGTTCGTACCTATATCTATCTATTTACATTTATCCAGGGTCCAGAGAATATATTCTCTGGACCCTGCATCTATCTATCTGTTCCTATCTTCCACACGACTATCCCATATTCTACAACAATACGCAAACCAAACCATCTTCTCCCGATATTCTTCAATTTTCTTGGTATTTATTTTTCTTCTGACCTCTCATGGAAAGATCATATTACCACTGCTAAAACAGCTTCGCAGAAGTTAGGTGTACTCAACCGTCTCCGTGGGTTCGTAACCCCCACACAGCTTCTTGCTCTGTACAGTACACCTATGTATTGAGTATTCTTCGCATGTGAGGGGAGGTTCCATCCATATCGCCCTTTTAGAAAGGGTACTGTGAGGGTCCGTGAACGCCAACTTCGGCTATATGGGAATATGGTTGGCCTCCCTGATGCTGACCCTGCTCACCAGGTGGTCTCTACAGAAGACAACCCTGAGTGGAGGAGGCCTAAGGGGAGACCACGGAACTTATGGATAAGGCAAGTTTTTGTTGTTGTTGTTGTTGTTGTTCCCCAAGCTGCCTGGCCGAACAGCCCCAAGGCCCCAAGCAAGGCCAAGGCCATAACCGAGCGCCCCCACAGAACCCTTACTGCCGACCACAATAAAGCCTGGGTGACCGAAGCCACTCCATGGCGGGGAGCTGAGGAGGGTGCGGAACCTCCCGGGAAACCAAAGCCCCACCCAGGGCCCTGTGCCCCTCACCAATTATGAAGAGAAAGTTGAGGGGCAAAGGAAAAATGTGACGTTTTGGCTTCCAATCCACGGAAGATTCCAATCCACTTAAGATCTAGAAAATATATAAGTAAAAGGAACAGTCAGAGTAAGCTATGGGTATGGCAGAGATCGCTCAGTTTTCACTCTGATAGACCAGCCAATCACCAATGGCTAAGGCAAGTTGACCAATCTTACGACACGATACTTGATATAGGCCGGGCAGATGCCTGGAGCCTCACCGGAGGAGATCCCCCAGAGCGGAGTCAGAGGGCTAGTGCGCCTACGAGTTGTCATGGCGTATGCCCCCATTGATTTATTGATTGATTATATAATAACAAATGGTGCCACTTAACTCTATCTATCTTGGTCTATTGTTGCTAGTCTTCCTTTGTATTCCTTTGCACTCCTATGCATTCCTTTGTATTCCTATGTATTCCTTTGTATTGTTGGTATAGTTTTCAATATCAGTGTAACGAATCTGGGGAGTGTTGCCTGATAAATGTTGACCATCGATAATATAAGTTAAATATCTCGTGTTATGCCACATTTAAACCAAAAAGAGCCCACATAAATATTGGTCCACAGTATAATAGCTATAACGCGGGGCCTCTCCCAGAACCAAGGACCACGATGCGAACATTTGTCACACGTTTATATTACTTACTGAAGCTCTCCGATATTCCAATACTGTTCACGAATTTCTCAAAAGGCTCAGCTTGAATATTATTATTTCATTTATATACTGTACAGAAAATGAAATACAAGACGAATATACTGTATATATAAAGAATCAATTCAGACTCAAAATAATGTTACCAAATCTGAACATCACCCTGGGGGAAAGAAAACGGGGAAAAAAAAATAACGAAAACAAAAATGCATTTTATGTGTTAATCCCTAAAGCTAACTGCCTATTAATAGTAAGGGATAAACCAATAACCTAAGCCAATACCTTCAATTTTCTTTCAGCTAGCTAGCTAGCTAGCTCTCTCTCTCTCTCTCTCTCTCTCTCTCTCTCTCTCTCTCTCTCTCTCAGAATTCGTTATCCCCATACTCAATCTTTCACATTCCGTCTCTTCCCATCCCCCGCCTTATTTCCATCATTCCCTCTCTTGTCTGTCCTGTCCTATTTCCCCTCCGTTCCTCTTCCTCCAATAATCTATCTATCTATCTATTGCCGGACGGCGTGATCCCCGAAGTGGTGGCCGCGAATGAAACGCCCCCATGCACCTCTGTCCCCAGTCAGTCGACGCCCCTCCTCCCATCCAGCACCGCCTTCACTCATGCACTTCTTCACTCAATCCTTCCACCTCTCATTCGGTCTACCTCTCCCTCTCTGTCCTTCCACCTCGCTCTCGTACCTCTCTTAGTCATTCTCTCGCTTCCCATACGTTCCGTATGGCCGAACCATCTCAAGGTGTTCCCTTTCACACTTTCCAGCACATCTACATCCACACCACACCTCTCTCTTACAACCTCATTCGTCTGTCTATCCCTCCATGTAACTCCGCACGCACTTCTCAAGTAACTAATTTCCAACCCTCTCACTCTTGGTCTGAGTCTCTCCACCAACGTCCATGTTTCGCTCCCTTAAGTCAATGTCGGGATTACCTCACTGTCATGCAAGGACTTCTGTACTTCCTCCAATAATAAAATATATTAAATTCACAGACCTACTGGAGTTTCTCAGGGCTCTGACGTCCTTGGCCCACAATAAATTACCGGTATAATATGTCAATTACATCGATGCTGATCTGGTGAGTGTGATCATCAGGTTTGCATAGGCCATTAAACTTTAAGTAATCTCTAGCATAAAAATAGGATTAATTATAAAATCATCATTAGCTCAGCCTGGATTTCATATTGTGGATGAATGGTTTGAGACATGCCAAATGCCACAACACTTGGAGAATTGCAAGGCGATACAGTACATACCCTCCAAGTAAATTTCAAAGCAGACTATTAATTATTTGTGTAGAATCTAGAAGTGACCGACTTAGAAAGGGATTTGTGATTAGCAATGAGCTATAATTTGCCATGCATAGGATTGAGGTAGATAATAAATATCAGAATATGTTGGGTTATAATAAGAACAAATTTCAGTACAGGAATAAGGTGTTTCTATCTATACTGTTCTATACGGCTCGTTCTGGACAGCCTGTGCATGTCTGGTTTCCACCACTCAGGAAAGATCGAATACGATTAGATAAAGCCAAACTACAACGACAAAACCTATTTCATCTATTATGTTTCTGAGCTAATCTGAGAGTTGCCTATTGTTTCGTTATAAACATATAGACAACGAGACCAACTTGTTGAAGTAATTACAATACTAACTGAACATGACAATGAGCAGGGTTACAACAAGGCGAATATAACACTTTATCGCGGCTGGTAGCTAGAGTTGCAGAGGTGGAACCTGTCACACAAAATAATTAGTGGAATTGGAGGACACAGGTTATGTAAGATATATATACAGTACTGTATATAGCATTTTACTAGGCCAGAATAAAAACAAAATATATAGCATTTTGTTCACCTTGCAATGAGTGCACTACGCCATATACAAGTATGTATGCTCTCTTGTTTTGTCTTCTTTTTGTTTCATACGTCGTAGGCGAAACCCTATGAATGGTCGACGTTACTGTTGTTGTTACTGTTCTAGTTTCAAGTAGAGTATCTCCTTGAAGTGAAGCAGAAGGCCCTATAGATACTAACTACTCGTTGTAATAGCATCCACCCCTCCGTTCCCTGTGCCTATTATATCTGGTCCGGTGGGTGTGGTGCGGCAGTGAGCGGCAATACTCAATATCCGGGACCCCCACATACATGCAAATCCACGCAGAATATCCGCCACTTGGATGGGCCCTGCAGCCTCTAAATTGTCTCCTCCTGCCCTCTCTTTCTTCCCCGATGTCGGCACCACTTTTATTATTGAGCCATTCGTATTGGAACCCTTTCGTTTTTGTATTATTAAGGCGTTCGAATTGGGACCCTTGACTTACATTCCATTTGTGTCGAGGGGGAGCTTTAGGCGCTTTATGAATAAATTAATTGGATTGCATAATTTGTTTTAATTTGCCCGGTACACGGATTACACGATGCATGGATCCAGGGAAGGTATTGAATTATTTCCCCCCCAAAGGAGTTCTGCGGAAATTATGTGAAATCCTCTGTGTAAGCTAGATCGTTCATTCAATCAGTGGGGGACTACTATGGCGGTGCGTAGCTGAAGTTATCCACTCAACCTCCGACTTCACTCCCGTGGAATTCTCAGAGCAAGGCTCCAGACCATAGAATTTTCCATCTCAAATAACTCTCTACTTAATGCATCTAATAAAGGGGGGGGGGGGGGGGGGTAGCTTGCCCCCACCCCCTCAACAATGCTTTTTACTTTTTCTGTTCATGTTTTTTTAAAGTACCGTACATTATGAGTTTAATATATAATTTGCAGTATATATCCAGCTAGGGTTATATATATATAGTTGTGCTTCTGCACAGATCATAGTAAAACCAAATTTACAGCACAATTTGTTCGATATCGAAAAGATTTCGATCGCTTGCGTAACATTTCGGCTTATGCAATCTCTTATTGATGAAAATTCTTAATATACCGGTACTTGTATTAATGGCATTAATAGATTCGTGTTACGTAATGTAGTAATTATTGGAAATTTACATGCTAGTGGAGTTCTGCACGCGAAATATTACGACTGCCGAAATGATACTGCTATTCTTTTGATGGGGTGTTGGAATAAGGATAATTTGAAAGGAATTCGAGGAATCGTAAAGGCATTCTTAATCTAAAAGAAATCACCTAATGCTAACCACAATAAAAACAAAATAAACGTGTAACCGAACTGAATTAATTATAATTCGTATATGATAGCCCTTTTCTTATTATAAACATGCGTGTAGTATACATTCTATTATAAAGAAAATAGTGGCATTGCACATATAAAATTACTTGTATTTATAATAAGACCTTAATCCTGTCAAACTGGCGTGCACATGTGGCCAAAAGAACACAAATTACGGCCGAAACCCCACACATTACAGCTAAAAATAAGTCGCTAAATACACCCCGGATCTCTTTCCCAGACTCCTATTCCCGAACTCTGGACTGGTTCATGCAATCTCACTACTTCAATGTTACCAGAACAATTACAGTAACTTATCCCAGGCTAATCTGACCTAACATAACATACATAATCCCATATCACCTCACCTAACGCTACCAGCACAATCACACTACCTTATTCCAGTCTAATCTGACAGAACATAGCATAACATAGCGTAACATAATCTAATTTCACTGCACCTAATGTTACCAGGACAACTAACTTATCCTAGCATAATCCGACATAACATTACATAACATAACCTCTTCTCACCTCACCTAATGTTACCAGCGATAACTTATCTCCACCTACTCTCACATAACATAGCATAACATGGTGTAACATAATATCATCTCACCTCACCAAATGTTACCAGGACAATCACACTGACTTATCCCAGGCCAATCTAACGTAACATAACAAAACATAACATACCGGTAACATAAAATAACTAAACACAACCTAACCTCACCTAGCCTGACCCTACCATACGTCCCCTAACGTAACATAACGACTTGCTTATGTTAAGGGAAGATTTCCACTTCAGGGATTTTTGTATTGACCCCTTTCTCCCTCATGTCTAGCCCCATTGCTTTTGACATTTTAAGACGTTCGCCCCATTAGTTTGGCGATTTTTTAGAATTTCCGCCCCATTCTGTCAATTTTAAGACCTTTCATGCCATTTAGGTGTCGATTTTATCCTGGCGAGCGATAGCGAGCCTGTAATTTAAGAGTAATCGGCCTTCGGCCGGGACATTTTTCTACCGAAAAATGTACAAATTTATCTTGAAAGGGGGTCAAGGGGGTGAAATTTTAAGATTGCTGGAGGAGTAGGAAACAGACTAAAGACCTCCCCTTAAGAGAAGATAGATTAAGGTTGGGCTGAATTAGTTTAAGTTAAGCCGGTATTTCATTGTCAACTTTTAATCCAGAACTTCATTCTGGCAAGATTATTAGACTAATTTATACCGGTGTTGACAACTAGACTAGAGGTAAGCTATTATTGGGGATAGCATTAAGGGGAGGTTTCTAGTTTGTTTCCTACTCCTCCGGCAATCTTAAAATTTAACCCCCTTGACCCCCTTTCAAGATAAATTTGTAAATTTTTCGGTAGAAAAATGTCCCGGCCGAAGGCCGATTACTCTTAAATTACAGGCTCGCTATCGCTCGCCAGGATAAAATCGACACCTAAATGGCACGAAAGGTCTTAAAATTGACAGAATGGGGCGGAAATTCTTAAAAATCACCAAACTAATGGGGCAAATGTCTTAAAATCTCAAAAGCAATGGGGCTAGACATGATGGAGAAAGGGGTAAAAAAAAAAGTCCCTCAAGTGGAAATCTCCCCTTAAAGGGGGGTGGTTTAATATATGGTCGATTTTTTTAATTTATTAAATATTTTTCTAGTTTCCTCCATCAAACTTAACCTCCATCAAACTTAAACAAACATTCATTAGATTCCCCTCTAGAATAATTTGTACAGTTTTCGGTAGGTTCTTCTAAAATTACAGGCTCACTATCGTTCGCCAGGAAAAAAAATCGACACCTAAATAGCACGAAAGGTCTTAATATTGACAAGGAAATGGGGCGGAAGGTTTTAAAATCGACAAACTATTGGGGCTAAACATGAGGGAGAAGGGGATCTAGAAAAACGACCAGCTCCCCTTAACCCTTTGCTGCGGCCGGCCGACGTACCCATACGTTTTGGTATTACAGGTTGAATTGGTTGTACCGAGCCACTCTGCTTGTTGTCAGATGCTTCCATAAGCTTCTAAACTTCCCTTCCATAACAATATCAGTCTGTTACAAGCATCGGTTGTGAGAGGGTGTGTGTCCAAGCAAGAGGTGTTTTAGAAGCTGAAATTCAAGCACAATATGTCGCCTTCTACATGTATCATTTCTTGCGACACCTATATTATAATTTTTTCACCAACCCACTTTACTTCTAAACTCAATTAATTAAATCAACAAATACATGTGGCACTCCAAGGACTCGAACCTGGATACTCACATCGAAAATTCTGTGTATTTATGCATTACGCTATCAAGACAGGTTGTGGTTCATTTCATGCTCAGATCACAACTCATACCGTCATCTAAGCACAAAACTTGATAACATAACAGTATATTTCACCGAATTATCAAGGTACTGAGAGGAAGTGATAATATGCTCGTGTGATATCCCCTTTACATTGATGGTCCTGGCAAGATAAAAGTAACTCAAGAGAATGAACCCGTTAATATTTCAGGAAGAGTAACAGAGATCAGCCAGCCTCCGCCATATTGGTGCCACTGGGGTCATCGGAAATCAAGTATCATCCCGTTGTTTGAAACTTAAAGGGAGGTATTTGTTGTTTCTGGACCCCTTTCTCCCTCATGTTTAGCCCCATTAGTTTTGAGATTTCAACATGTTCACCCAATTAGTTTGGCAATTTTAAGACTTTTCGTCCCATTTAATTGTCAATATTAAGCATTTTCGTCCCATTTTGGTGATTTTTTCCGTCAAGCGATAGCAAACCTGTACTTTAGTAGGAACCGGCCTTATTGTAGGATATTTTTCAACCGAAAAATGTACAATTAATCTCGAAGGGTGGTCTAGGGAGTGTATTTTAAGGTTGATAAAGGTCAACCGAAAAATGTACAAATTAATCTCGAAGGGCGGTCTAGGGGGTGTATTTTACGGTTGATAAAGGCCTGGGGAACAAACTATATATACCCGTATATATACAATGAACAAAAATAAAGACAATAATGTAACCCCCCTTCTTAAGGTATTAAACAGGCCGATTTCTCTTACTAGGGTATAATTATGTAATGGTGTGCGGCCGACCGACCGTATTGTGTGGGTTAATCCGCTATAACGCATGGCATGACAGACGGTTCACTGGTTCACTGCCACCACACCACCCATCAACCGGTTGTCACTGTTATTACCCCTTTAGTGTAACCGGTTCCTCTACATCACAGTAACTCTTTTAAGCCGGTGTCAAGCGAACAATTTGGCCAGTGGATTTACTTTGAAGCAATAAAATCCGATTTCCGAGATATATATATACAGTATATATATACAGTATATACGTATACTGTATATACTGTATATATTAAAGATTTTAATTATATTTCTTCAGTCATGTAGAGCGTATAGAGTGAGGGAATGACAACATTAGTTTAAGAGAGAGAGAGAGAGAGAGAGAGAGAGAGAGAGAGAGAGAGAGAGAGAGAGAGAGAGAGAGAGAGAGAGAGAGAGAAAGAGAGAGAGAGAGAGAGAGAGAAGGATGGAGATATATATAAGTGCAAGATAGTGGTGTCGTGTGTAATGAAGGACCACTGAATGACGGATGACAGGAGATATAGGCGATTCATTCGTTTGGCAATAGATTACTAGATGGACCACGGAATCGTAATACTGGTAGCCCATAATACTGTTTAGCCCAAATATAATACCAATAACAGGACGGATTGCATGTAAATCATAACTAACAATTCGGCAATTTAGTTCACCCAAAATCTCAGAAACCTAAGAAAAATGGGAAGGGGGGGGGGGGGAAGAGTTATTATTATAATTATTGTTAATTATTGTTTATTGTTATTATTATTTTTATCATTAATATAATTATTAGTAAACTACCGTACTGGGGCTAACCATGGGAGAAGGGGTTCCAGAACAACATAAAAATAAAATAGCGGTACCTCCCCTGCACACGTTATTCCTTAGTGGTGATACACAGGGCGGGGTTGTTTAGCCCCATAAATTTAGCTATTTTAAGACGTTCGCACCATTAGTTTGTCGATTCTAAGACCTATTGTGCAATATACTGTAGCTGTCGATTTTTTTCCTGGCGAGTGATAGCGATAGTATACGCTCGTTTCTCTCTTGCCACGTTTTTTATGGATGATGTGGTTAAATACGTTTTCTGTGCATGGTTCTGTTGAGGCATAATAGTGTGCGCTCGTTTCTCTCATGCCCCGTTTTCTGTAGTTCATGTGGCTATTACGTTTTCTGTGCATGGTAGTTTTGAGGCATATTATATCTAAACAAAATATAAAGGCTTTGTTAGTGTTAGCATCATTCAGTGACACACACATTTGATATCCTCCATTAAGGGGGTAGTGCTTGGTTTTTGGTCTATATGTATATTATATATATATATACATATTTATTAATTTATTTTTTAGTTTCCTCGCTAGACCTCCATCAAGCTTAGAAAAACGCCCCCTATACCCCCTTTCAAGATAAATTTGTACATTTGTTTAGCAGGTTCGTTTTAAAATTAGAGGCTCGTTATCGCTCGCCAGGAAAAAAAAATCGACACTTAAAGGGCACGAAATGTCTTAATATTGACAACAAAATGAGGCGAAAGATCTCAAAATCGCCAAACTAACGGAACGAACGTCTTAAAACCTCAAAACTAATATGATAAACATGAGGGGGAAGGGGGTCCAGAAAAAGCGAGTACTACCCCCTTAAAGGATGATAAAGTGTTATAATAGCTCTGGTTACACGGGCTTTTAGTGTAACCGATTCTGCCCGTGTCCCGGAGCCTTTCATAGTCTACAATTTGCATGACTGTTACGATGGTGTGTTAGCGCTGAGCCGCGTAATGTTCCGGGGTTTTATGGCGTGTTCTCCGGGGAGAGGGGAGGAGGGGGGGGGGGGGGGGGCAATCCTCCTTCCGACATAATATTCCCCTGTGTGGTCTATATTTGGCTACGTTGGGGTAGGGGGCAATTGTGTTTATTGTACCGTGGGGCCAACAGAAGTTATGCTGTACTATACATAGCCTCTAGTACAATCGCCCCCTTGGTCTACAACATGGCTACGGTAGGGGTATTGGTGTTTATTGTACAGTGGGGCCAAAAAGATGTTATGCTGTGATATATATAGTTTCTAGTACAAAATATGCAACAGTGCTCAATATTTGTCTACGGTGGGGTGGGGGTAAAGAGGTTTGCTGTAAATATATAGTTTCTATACTAATTTATTTTCTTTATTTTACTTGGCAGGAATTATATTCCCTTTGCAACTCATCCCTCGATAACTAATTGAAAAATAAGGAACGACTATGCCTCTGTATCATATTATTGCCAAGCTTCAGTAATTAACTACAAATTTAGCTATGAACACCTTGTAATATCCGAGTAATTATGATGGGAACAAACCAATTTCTCGCCAGCTGGCCCATGCGTTGTAAAACATTTTTATCTACAAATAGGTGTGGTGGAGTGGTCATGTACTGGACTAGTTATCCTCAAGTCACGGGTTCAAATCCGGATGTGTCGATGGGAAGATATTTTTGGAATGGAAATATTGCTGTTCTTGGTTTCAGTACAGTCATGAGCCATAATACCTGCACACCCATATGAATCTGTATCGAAACCAAGCGAGACAATCCAATGTTCGGTTATATCTTAAAGGCTTTACAACTTGGCTTTAAGGGGACGTATTGGCTTTTTCTCGACCCCCCTCTCCCTCATGCTTAGCCCCATTAGTTTTAAGTTTGTTATGACGTCCGCCCTATTTGTTAGGCGATTTTAAGACCGTCCACACCATTTCTTTGTCGATATTAGACCTTTGGTGCCATTTAGGTGTGAATTTCTTCCTGGCGAACACGTATACAAATATTTAAGTAATCCAAATAAAATGGCACCACAAGCACCACCACCCACAAAAATTATAAAAAAACAAAACAACAACTACTACTACTACTAAAAGAACACCACCGCAACAACAAAAACAAAAGAACAATAACATACCGGTAATTCGAAGAAAAGAACAAACCCAAGAACAATAAAAAAGAGAAAGAAACACGCAGAATGAGAACACAGAAGCAGAAAACAAAACACAACAGAACACAAATATAAAATAAATAACCCCTCCAAAGGTTCTGAATGCATTTTCTCTCTGAACTGAATGGCCAGCAAACGCACAGAAAAGATTGAGATTTCGATTCCCACTCGGAATATTCGAAAAAAAAAAAAAAAAAAAAAAAAAAAAATCATGATTTCACAACCAGAAATAAGAGTTGCTAGGGCCCGTTTTTTTCTTCTGATTATTTACCCTTCAGATTTTTTTTGGACGCTATTTTAATTATATTATGGCTATCATTAGACAATTTTAGGGTGTTTATAATTAATCTGTGGGGGTTAACAGGTTTATCAGGATAGTTGGTACCCCGTTCATTTAAAAACGCTATCACTAAACCAAATAAAATCGTCTAATGATAGCGAGAATGGAATTGGAAATGAGGATCCTAATACTGAAAGCGTTAATATTCTAGTCTAATGTTAGCCATAATAATATAACAAAACGTCATCGTAACAATATTGGTAACTCGTTAATACTTCATAAGCTTATTAAAGTTGTCTATTGTTTGCCAGAATACAGGAAGACCAATAATATTGAAATACAACAGGTTAATATAAAACAGGTTAGCGATTATAGTGACGACTTCAATGTTCTTTAGCTTAGCAGGAGCTTTAACCCTATTTGGCCCGAGGGAGTACTATGTGGACCTCGCTTGGTTTGCTCCATTAGTTTGGAGATTCTAAGGCGTTTCACTTCATTAGTTTGGCGATAATAACATGCTTCACCCCATTCAAGTTTCGATTTCTTCTGTGGTAGTGATATCGAACATGTAACTAGTGATACCGAGCCATCGGCCTTTGAGCATTTGTTTAGTTTGAAGGAAGTCTGAGAAGGCGCTTTTGTAAGCCTAGGGGAAAACTAAAATACATTGCTCAAAAATGGCAAAAGAAAGGAAAATATTCAATATTATTGAAACAAAGTATCATAAGCAGTGTTTTGAGAGGGGGGGCCCCCCTCTCAAAACACTTTTACCCTTAGAGGATTATGACGCCAATTAAAAGGTAAATTCTGACTATATTTTAACAACTTTTATTAGGGTTAGGCAGAACTTGTGAGAAGCATTAAGATTATTAAGGGGCCTTCACACAATCAGGAGTGCGAGCTAGTGGGAGTCTAACAGGGGTCACTAGGAGTCGCTAGGAGTCATCGATTTTCACTGCGAGCGAGTGGGAGTCTAACAGAAGTCGCTAGGAGTCGCTAGAGTCACTAGGAGTCATCGATTTTCACCGCGAATAGGCCCGCGAGTCTGAATTGTCCCCTACTCCTACTGACTCTAGCTCGCACTCCTGACTGTGTGATGTACCCTTAAACCGGGCGACGACTTGTTCTTAGTTTGTTTTAGTTACCGATATATTAATTGTGCTAACCCTTTTAGTCCGATAATATTCTTTGGAAATTTAAATAGCTTAGAAAGGATCTATCATAATTAAAGAGCGAACAAAAAGTCTTGGGCATCTACACTGTCAAATATCAAGGGTATAAAAGGGGTATGAATAAAGCATAGATTAAAAGATAATTAACCCCTTGAGGATTATCACGCATATCGAACATTTATTCGGGCTATCATTCGACCATGTTATAAAGCTTGGAAGGATCTGTGGGAAAGAAAAGGCGGAACTTCATCTCAATTAACACTCTGATTTCCATAAACCCTTCATAACCTGCATATACAGTACTCGTCTAATAATAGCCAGAGAAGAAACGCGACATAATCATCAAGGGGTTATATATATATATATATTCGTGGTGATTTGCCTTTCTATCCACGTGGTTAATTCATATATTTTGTAGCCTTTAATTTATTAAGGTCCTTCCTAAACTGAATAAAATTATCTAATGTTCTAGATAATATCAATTAATCTCTTCACTACGGTAACATCAATTTAATTATATCATGGTTATCAACAGAACATTTTATTCAGCCTAAGAATACTCTCTAGGAATGAAAAGGCTAGACTCTATCGCAATTAACCCTCTTGAAAAACACACGTTCTTCCTAAACTGAATAAAGTTATACGATTTTAACAACTTAGGAAAGACTCATATGGGGGGGGGGGGGTCAGAGGGATAATTAAAACCCGTCTTTACCCTGGTGACTCCTACAAGTCCCTTCTACTATTAAGGGGGAGGTAGTTGCTATTAAGGGGGAGGTAGTTGCTATTAAGGGGGAGGTAGTTGCTATTAAGGGGGAGGTAGTTGCTATTAAGGGGGAGGTAGTTGCTTTTTCTCCCATTGCCTTTTAGTTGCTTTTTAGTCCCATTGCCTTTGAGATTTTAAGACGTTCTTTCCATTAGTTTGGCGATGTTATGACCTTTCGCCCCATTTCATTGTCAATATATAGACATTTCGTACCATTTACGTGTCGATTTTTTCCTGGCGAGCGATAGCGACCCTGTAATTCTAGGAGAAACCGGCCTTCGGCCAGGAACATTAATCTACCGAAAAATATACAAATTGTTTTTGAAGGAGAGTTTAGGGGGGGGGGGTTTAAAGCTTGATGGAGATCTAGCGAGGTTACTATAAAATATATAAATAATTAAATAGATCCTAAAATAATCACTACCCCCTTGAGGATTATGACTTCATTGGCGCGTTGGCGGAGGTAAACAAAATATCAAGCAAGAGAGAGAGAGAGAGAGAGAGAGAGAGAGAGAGAGAGATCCACACATTTCATAACTCTATTCAGGTCTATACAAACATCAACACATAAACACAAACAACATTAATACTCGCTACGGTTATCTTTCTTCGTTACCAATCTTCTCTCAAACTACCAAGTGTGAGTCTGGAAAAAAGATAAACATCCAACATAATCTACTTCCCCGAAAACCGACAGAGAAGTTTATTTTGTCAAGGAGATATTATATAAGAGTTCGACAAACTAAATACAGCTCTGCGTATTGACGTTTTAAAAGTGGGGTAGCTGTCATATTTGTTTATGTGTTTATCAAGATAGTTCGTGTACATAAAAATAACAGTTTTGATTCACACACACCTGGAAGTTGGCTGTTTAATAACGGGGGAAGCTATCGACTTTTTTTTTTCAAGATATTTTGTATAAATAACAGTTTTTATTCACAAACACTTGGAAGTTAGCTAGGTTAAAGTTTCCTTCGTATCTTATTTCCCCTCCAAAGGTTCTCTATACCGGGTACATTTCCCCTCCAAAGGTTCTCTATACCGGGTACATTTCCCCTCCAAAGGTTCTCTATACCGGGTACATTTAATTATTGGACCAAACAAAGACTGTAAATCAGAAGCACAGTTGTTAATGTTGCGGTTTTCACATACAATTGGTATATTTTGAGAACCAGTTGCGGAAAATTTCGAAAGGTTGTGGGGTTTACCTTGCCTTTTAGACACTATTATCAAAACATGATATCAACAATTATCTACCAAAAGTAATTACACTGGATTAATAAGGATTTGAATTCGCGAATCTATAGTTACTAGCTCAATGACAACCCCATTCGATTACGGTAAGGCTAGGCTATCCTAAGATTAAAGTCAAATTGTTCTTCAAGGTTGAATGTGGAGGTAAAATACTACCAGTACGACAGAACATAAGAAAAGTACTGTAAGAGCTTTACACAAGCAGTATTTTATAAGCATCGATGTAAATACCAATAAGTATATTATAGATAGATAAATAGATTGATAGATAGAGATATAGGCCTGTGTGTGTGTGTGTGTGTATGTGTGTGTTTGTCTGTGTGTGTTTGTCTGTGTGTGTTTGTCTGGGTGTGTGTTTGTCTGGGTGTGTGTGTGTGTGTGTGTGTGTGTGTGTGTGTGTGTGTGTGTGTGTGTGTGTGTGTGTGTGTGATCAAACAAATACACATGTGTACTTACATAATCGCTACCGGTATATCCCAGCCGACACTCCTGTAAAGAAGTAGTCATTATAATTATATCAGATCATAGTATGGTGGGATATATATATATATATATATATATATATATATATATATATATACAGGTATATACCGAAACATGTAAATATATCTCAAAGGGGGTCTTTGAGTGTTTTAAAGCTTGATGGAGGTCTAGCGAGAACACTAAATAATATATATATATAAACAAATAAATAGACCAAAGAAATACCTCCCCCCTCCCATCCTTAAGGATTCTGGATAGTCACCATGGCCTGTTTCAAACCATCTACCACCACACGATTCAGGCAAGATGATGGACAACGTATGCGTCCCTATTTACAACGATAGTCATTTCATTATAGGAAGGCCAAAAATAAATGATCCACTAACCTCTATAACTCATGCACTAATGGAATAATCGAGCTAACATTGCTACCCTTTAGGAAGAGTCCGCAAGGGAATAGGTGTGGAAATTAACATCCTATTTTTATATAGCTATTTTTAGGTTACAGAGGTTAAGGTTCACAATTTCTGGCCAAGCTATTTGAAACAGGGTATAGCACAGTCTTCAACAATAATAACAACAGCCTTTCTTCACAATTAACCCTTTATTCACTCTTTTCAGCAGGTAGCCTGAAAAAATAAGTGAATCATTTTACATACAAACAAATATATTAGCATACGAATACGGAAATGCATCACGAATGTTTAAAAATACGACGGTAAAAATACACTCTCCGCAATTTCTCACTCTCCAAAACTTTGTCTGGATTTCATGAGGATAATTAGGCTTCTCCCCGTCTCTCCCCCTCCCCCCTCTTTCTCATCACTCCTACCTTCCCTCCCTTCTCTCTCTCCCCTTTCCTCCTTCTCATACTCATCACTCCTACATTCCCTCCCTTCTCTCTCTCCTCTTTCCACATTCCCTCCCTCCTCTCTCTCCCCGTCCCTCCTTCCCCCTCATACTCATCACTCCTACATTCCCTCCCTCCCCGTCCCTCCTTCCTTCCCTCCCCGTCATACCTATCACTCCTATCTTCCCTCCCTCCTCTCTCTCTCTCCCCGACGTTCCTTCCCTCCCTCCCCTTCATACTCATCACTCCTACATTCCCTCCCTTCACTCTCTCCCGTCCCTACCTCAGTCCCTCCCCCTCATACTCATCACTCCTACCTTTCCACCCTCCTTCCCTCCATCCACTCATACTCGTCACTTGTACCTCCACTCCCTCCTTCGTCTTTCTCCTCATCCCTACCTTCTCATATTCATCACTCATACCTTCCCTCACTCCCTCTCATACTCATCACTCCTACCATAAATCCTAACCTCCTACCTTCCTCTCATATTTACCACTACCTTCCTCTCTCTCTCTCTCTCGCTTCCTCCCTCCCACCTTATCTCGCTTCCCCTTTCCTGCCTCTCTCACTTCCTTCCTCCCTTGTATTTTCAGCAATCCATCTTACCTCCGCTTCAACTTTCCCTAAGCTAGAAGAACTACTACCCAGTGATTCAGGGTTCAACAACAAAGGTTAGGCTAGATCCAGAGAAGGTTGTGTCCTATTTTCTTATTCTTATTCTAGTGGGGGCTTCTGCCACTGGTTGAGAAGCACCTTTACCTCCTGAGGGACCTATGAATGATCACCGAGGCTATTATATTTGCATGATACAGGTTGGTTTTCCTATAGAAAATAATGATGGTTTAGGAATGGGCTATAAACCTCACACCTATTGTAGTACATACTGTAGATCAGCAAACCTAGCAATCATGCACACTGCTTTGTTGGTAACACAATCTCCAGCAAACCGCCTTGAAAATGAAAAAGGATATATATATATATATATATATATATTATAGCTCTACCTGCGTTGCTGGGGTTTCATCTCAAAGCGTCATGACCCTACTTATTATTGCTAGTGTAATGTCGATTTGATATCTCCTGAGAAACAGATAACTACCACTGACCTGGGCTCTTAACTCCAACATTTCAACTAAACCCCTTGAGGATCATGACGCATTTTGACAGTTTGTTCTAGCTATCATTATATTATTATATATATACAGCTTAGTCGTTACAATTTTAACTCGCCCAGATCCTTGCTAAGCTGTATATACAGTATTATAATATAATGATAGCCAGAACAAACTGTCATATATATAATAATATAATGATAGCCAGAACAAACTGTCAAAATGCGTCATGTTGATATATTAAGAATACAATTATTTGATACATTAATATATTTAAAAATGCTAAAAGTGTTTGTATATCTATCCTGAGTATGTGTAACATATACTGTATATTATTCCTCATATTAAAATATATTTTGTAGAATCTAACGCATGAATAACTCCGAAAAATAGGCCCTGGAAAAACAGAACGGTTAAACTGCAACAGGGGTCGTGTGCCGATGCCGATACACCAAAACACAAGCACACTTTTTTTGCAGAAAAGACAGAAATACAATAACAGTTTCTCTAAATCTGGTAGAAAAGGAAGGTGTAAATGTATGAAATGACTATCAAAACAAAGCAAAGACCAGTCAAGCGTCCCTACCATGTCGGACAAAAGCCGCGGAAATTGACGATGAATTAGGCTAGGCTAAATATGACAATGATTTAAAATATAGTCTATGTGGTAAGTAATCTTCTCATAATATGTATTTATACTTATTCTCCTCATTATACAGACGAAGATAAGAGGTTAAGGCACAACAAAGCTTACAAACAGCTGGTTTTTCAACACAAAGACTGCATAGACTATAGTATTAACCAGAATCGATCTAAAATGCTTCCACTGTATCGAAGATGATATTCGTACCAATGTTCAAGAACCCATGTTGAAGAGAAGACTCAGCAAAAGAGTGAAGACTGGTACGAAGCGGGGCAAGTACTTAAAAACCAACACAACTGGTAAAGCTAAAAAAAGAATCATAGCAGCAGCTGAGACTGATACTGACTGGAAAGCTGTTGCAGAAGCCAATGGTATGGCTATTTCTACTGTATATGGGTGGATACGTCGAGCAGACGAACCTGCAAAGAAGCGCGGTGGTTTTCGTTAGGCAAAAGTTCGCCAAGAGCACGTTGACATGATATATTATGTGCAGGAAAACCCAGTTATCTCGCTGAAGGAGATTGCTGCCAGGTTTGCTAATGAAACTGGCATCACTGAGAGCACGAACACGGTACACAAATATCTCCAAATACCCAATGTCCCCACCGTCTGCAACACAAAACACAACAGAAAACAATGAACACACATAAACAAAACACTAATTCACTCACATCTAGGTCATCTAGGATTTCTGGCGCACGTATAATATGTTCTTTTATTTAATACATTTTATTTTTAGTAAGCGTTGTTTCCACATAGCAATTTTGATAAGTTAATTTGACTTTATATTGTCTTTGTCCCAGTTTAGGTTTGTTTAGTTTGCAAGTTTTACATTTTAATGAACAGGGTATGTATCTGTGGACGAGTTTACCCATTCAGATACAGGTCTCCCTCACTATCCGATGCCCCGATTTACGATATTACTGTATATAAATTATATATATATATATAAAATCACATCTCAATGCACACATGAAAAACAATACTGATATAACAATGACGTAGCAACGCAAAGAAAAAGAACCACCATGACTATAACTGCATGTTACAATAAATGAGAACACCAGCGAAAAAAACGAAGAATGACAAATAGAAGAGAAAGAAACACGTCAAGGAAGAATGAGATGCAACTGGAGGAGGAGGAGGCCAAGCAATAAAGGAAGACAGAATAAATAAGTTTTTCAAAGGCTCTGAATGCATGTTTTTACCTGAAGTTCGATGGCCAACACACACACACACACACACACACACACACACACACACACACACAGTCTCTCTCAGAGTAAAACAAATATATATTCGTAAACATTTCCGTTCTGAACCGTCGGAAAAAAAAGGGATGGTAGAAGGTAGGTTTGTTTGTAGTACGATGCTGTAACGATAAGTGTGAACGTATGATATATATATACCGGTATATATATATATATATATATATATATATATATATATATATATATATATATATATATATATATATATATATATATATACAGTGATATATATATATATATATTGAGAGAGAGAGAGAAGTTAATAACCATCGTTTTATACTTTGGGTCTAATGTCTATAAGAATCTAATAAAACATTTGATCGTAGCCAATATAGTTACTATTTGTTCCAGCTGACGCTATTTCACATTATATCGGGACTATTGTCATTGGACGAGTTTATACAGTTTGGGAAGGATCTCTAGATATATTCTATGGGGTAAACTCGATCTGAGTTAACCTCCCAACGCCCACAATGTCTTCCTAATCTTCATACAATCGTCTAATGTTAGCCAGATAAAAGGCAAAGTGAAGTGAATATCAGAATAGTAGCGTTTGTCATGGGGTCTTCCATGGTGATATAATAAAACAGCTTGGCAATACTATAGCCCGTTCATCACAGGTAGGATAGACAATTTGATCGCTATCCACTGTAAATTAATAAGGGCTAGAGCAAATGAGCTGTTAATTTCCACACAAAGTCCCAATGATAGAAATATTCACGATTACTTTAGTCTATGTTGCGTTATAGAAGTTAGTGGCCAAAATAGCTAGCCTTATTATGATGAACAGGCTATAGTGTAGTGGCAAATTAGATATTGCTTATCTTAGAACTGATCGGTCTTTCCCACTACAAATACGGGGACAGCTTTTGCATATATATTTTCGTTGCCTGTAAACGAATTGCGTCAACCCTTTCAGTCCCATGATGTCCTTTTAATAATGTTCTGGCTAACATTAAGCAACTTTACAGTCTTTGAAAGGACCTATCATGATCAGATCACACAAATTGTCCTGGATATTTAGTTGCTAAACATACATACATACTTGTTTGTATTATATTCCAGATCACAAATCTTTCACATTAGTATAGTCACTATAATTTGCAAGAAACCCAAATCATTAACCTCTTGTAACGCCAAAAAGGGCTAGCGCAAATGGGTTGTAAATACACACACCAATTTTCTGGTTGATTCTTCCCAAATGGTAGATATATAAGCTGGTTGCAGCTGGAGTACGTACAGATAAAAGTACTCTTAACTAATAATCTAAAATTAAAGTGCCTATGAAAATATAAAAACGTGCATATATTTATTTGTTCGGAAACCAAGTAATGTATGTTTACCTATGGCGGAAAAGAGAAATATGATAAAAAAAGGTACAATATCACCTGTACTTATGTAGTAAAAACTAATAATATATATATAATGGAAATCGAGCAAGAAAGAGATTATCAAACATTAAAAAAACACATTGCTCAAGAGTCTTCCGGAGTATTGAAATATCAAAACATAAATACAAAACATACATAATAGGCTTTAAGGGCAGGTATTTAGTTTGTTCCCTAGACCTCCATCAACCTTAAAATTACACCCCCGTGAGTCCCTTTCAAGATAAATTTGTACATTTTTCGGTAGAATGTCCCGGCCAAAGGCCGGTTCCTCTTAAATTACAGGCTCGCTTTCGCTCGCCAGGATAAAATCGACACCTGAATTGCACGAAAGGTCTTAATATGGGGTGAAAGTTCTTAAAATCGCTAAACTAATGGGGCAAACGTTTTATAATATCAAAAGCAATGGGGCTAAACATGAGGGAGAAAGGGGTCAAGAAAAAAATCCCTCAAGTGGAGATCTCCCCTTAATAGCTATCAATAATTTTTGTTCTTCTCCAACTTGGAAGTGCGGGACTGCGGCACAAGATAAACATACAGGAAATAGTTCACCGAAAACCGACAGGAAGTTTGTGAAGGAGATATTTTATGGAAGTTCGCTGGAATAAATATTGACGTGAAGTGGGGCAGCGGAGTTTATTGACGGATGGAAGTGGGGCAGCGGAGTTTATTGACGGATGGAAGTGGGGCAGCGGAGTTTATTGACGGATGGAAGTGGGGCAGCGGAGTTTATTGACGGATGGAAGTGGGGCAGCGGAGTTTATTGACGGATGGAAGTGGGGCAGCGGAGTTTATTGACGGATGGAAGTGGGGCAGCGGAGTTTATTGACGGATGGAAGTGGGGCAGCGGAGTTTATTGACGGATGGAAGTGGGGCAGCGGAGTTTATTGACGGATGGAAGTGGGGCAGCGGAGTTTATTGACGGATGGAAGTGGGGCAGCGGAGTTTATTGACGGATGGAAGTGGGGCAGCGGAGTTTATTGACGGATGGAAGTGGGGCAGCGGAGTTTATTGACGGATGGAAGTGGGGCAGCGGAGTTTATTGACGGATGGAAGTGGGGCAGCGGAGTTTATTGACGGATGGAAGTGGGGCAGCGGAGTTTATTGACGGATGGAAGTGGGGCAGCGGAGTTTATTGACGGATGGAAGTGGGGCAGCGGAGTTTATTGACGGATGGAAGTGGGGCAGCGGAGTTTATTGACGGATGGAAGTGGGGCAGCGGAGTTTATTGCTTACGTTATTTCTTCGACATAACAGTTTTGATACACAAATACTTTTAAGTTGGCTAGACTAAATGTTTTTATATTGTTTTCTCGTTCTTTTATGTTCACCCCTCTCTCCATAGGTTATCTTTAGTCTGGATTCGATAATGGGATAGGATACAACTAAATCTGGATATCTTGAAATTGAAGTTGAAATAGTTTAAAGCCAGAAATGTACTGTACACAATTAAGACGACAGTTGCACAACACATATTTTATGGCTGAGACATAAGAGGAACCCATTAAGCTAACTTAACCATTTCAAGATCCGTTTATCCATTTAGTTTCTGTTTTTTGGCTATTATTAGAATATTTTATTCATAATATGAAGGGTGTATGGAAGTCAAAGGGTTAATTGAGATAGTTTTTACCCTATAATTCCCCCACTGATCACTCCAAAACTGTAGAAAATCGCCTAATGATATAGAAAAAACTATCAAAATGCGCCATAATCTTCAAAGGGTTAAGCTAGATACTGTAGCGTGTATTGCTGTGTTGGTTGTTCGCCATCCCCAATCAGCAGCACCACACTGTATCACTAACTCACTCATTCGATCGACTAACAGTAAAATAGGTCTATGATAGGGTAAAAAAAAAGTTACATTTCTAGTATCTTAACTACAGCAAAAAAAAATATATAAAAAAATATATAAATAAATCATTAAAATACAAAAATACAAATACAAATATTCATTCACTTCCATGTACCACCACCTTCTAATTTGGTACTGTAACCCACTGCATAATTATAATATTTTATTCTGGCATACAATACCGATGCAAAACAGAGCAGAAATGTTGCCAGAAAAATGTGTAGAAATATATATTACTAGAAACTGCTTTTAAAGACAAAGTATATAGAACTCTGTCTACCTTCTGATCTATCATCTGTCCATACGACTCTCAAATCAAACCTTCGCCTTCTCTCATAGCATTTTTTTGTTTTAAAGGACCGTATCACCACTCTTGCTAACTCAGCTTCCCAGAAGTTAGGCGAGCTCAACCGTTTCCATGGGTTCTTCACCCCTGTACAGCTCCTTGCTCTGTACAGGGGCACATAGCACCCATGTATCGAGTATATACTATTCACATGTATGGGTAGGTTCCACCTATACCGCACTTCTGGAAAGGGTACAGCTAAAATAATATTGTATTATGAATTCACCTCTTACTAATTCCCGACATCTCTCACTACACGCCGTAATATTGTATCTCTCTCACTCCTCTACCATTATCACAATAATCAATGTTCTTCAGAGTTCTCTCAGTGTATACCTCCCCCCTTACGGAGAGTGGGTGGCACCCACGTTTCAACACATTCCCACCCCTACTTGGTTCAAATCTCCAACCCAAGAGTGAACCGATTATCCCAAGTTAAATCTGGAACTCTCTCCGTCTTTCCCTCATCCTATGACTTAAACTGCTTCATGCATCGTGTGTCAAGACTTTTTTTACTCTAACGTACCTTGAATTGTATACTCCGTTTTACCTTTTCAACTTTGGAAGAACACTTTTTACAGAAGTATTGTTGTTTGCCTCCTTCATACATACAGACAAATTGAATATATAATATATCACTGTACTATTGCCTACAGTAACTGCTGATTAAAATTCATTTATAACCAGAGCTAAATATGATGTAGGTATGAAACTACTTATGATTGGAAAAGTACGTATGCTCCAATGCTCTTCTTTTTAATCATGTCCCCCTTCTGAATGCCCTGGTCTCTCCTATTGACATATTCGGCCACACCATCCTTTCAGGTCTCATACTTGGCCAACCTTTTGACATTTATACCTGCACCTCCATTTTTTAGGAAGGCTATATTTAACTCTTTCAACAACATGGCAGTTTCTTCCATTTATTCTTGCTAACATACACGATTTTATACAACTTAAAAAAAAGAACTCTAGCAATCAAGAAGGAATAATTTATCTCAATTATCCTTGTTAACTTTCACAAACCTAATCCCCACTTAATAAAATCGTCTATTCTAGCCAAAATATAACCTAAATTGTACATCAACTAACTACAGCAATAACTTATCGTTCCGTTAGTGTGTATCTTGGACAACCTAAAATGGTGTGTCTGCAGTGATAGCTTTATGGGGGGGGGGGTCATTTTATTTTTTTTTGTTCTTCTTTCTCTGGCATGTATCCATTCGGCCCCATTCAGCCTACTGTTTTAAGACATTTGTCCCCATCTAGGTGTCGATTTATTCCTGGCGAGCGATAGCGAGCTAGCATTGTATGGAAGAGACATTTTTCTATCAAAAAATGTACAAATTTAGCCTGCTGACAAAAACATTATACAAAATATGCTGGCTCGCTACCGCTCGCCAGGAAAAAATCGACACCTGGATGGGGATAAACATTTTAAAACACTAAGCTGAGTGGGACTGAATGAATACAACCCAGAGTGTGAGAGAAAAAAAATCGAGGTGGGCCCCTTAAACATGCTTGCCTTTGCTTGTCCAAACACAGACCTTTCCCTGCATTACTCAGCAAGACCCCAAATACCCCCCCCCCCTCTCTCTCTCTCTATATATATATATATATATATATATATATATATATATATATATATATATATATATATATATATATATATATATATATATATATAATTATATATATATATATATATATATATATATATATATATATATATAACATCTACCCCTTGCTACACTTTCATCACAAGCCTAAATTGACCTCCGGATTACCAACCATCTCTCATGCTATGACGACCACTGCTAAGCCTTCAACATAAATTAATAGCATGTCGTTAATTATACTCTAGCATTCAACCTTAACATTATCTTACATATCCCTTCACCACTCGTAATACTATTCGAGTACATATTAAACAACCACAGAAACACCAAACAACCACGTCAGAATCGGGAAATTAAATAATCAATACCGGTAATTAGATAAAATGAACTTCGAAATTATTACTAATGAATAGAAACGCCACATGATAATAACATAATTGACTACATTTCGCAAATAGCTTCAGGTCAGTGAGCTGAAGAAGCCATCTGCGAAACGTACCGGTAGTAAATAAAGTCCTGATATGTTTTTGTGTTCATTAAATAATTATTAGAAAAATAAACAAACAAATACATGAATAAAGACAAACATAGGGAAAGAAATAACAAATGTTAAAGATTCAACTAGAAGTAAAAAACCTTCACAATTTATCCATCTTTAAAACTTCAGTCTGGATTGCGTGAGCATAATTAGGCTGCCCCCCGTCCCTAAACCCCGCCCTCTCCCTCCTTCTCATCTCTCTCCCCTCCCTCCCTCTTTAACTCATCACTTTCCCCCCTCCCTCCCCCTCTAACTCATCACTCCCAACCTCCTCATTCTCATCACTCCCTCTCCCCCTCGCCCCTCAAACTCATCACTCTCACCCTCCATCCCTCCTCTAACTCATCACTCCCACCCTCCCGCCTCCTCTAACCCATTACTCCCACCTAGCTCTTTAACCAATATATGTACAGCACATATATATATAATGGAAGGAGCGTGTAAGAAACTATGGGTTAGTGGGTTCAAGGATTGTGTGAGTGAGAATGAAAGTAGGAATACAAACGTGGGTGATTGTGCGTGTGTATGCTCCGACAGAGGATAAAACTGTAAGAGAGAAAGAGTAGTTCTGGGTGAATGTGGAGGCGTGCCTGGATAAATTTGGCAAGAGCGAAAGAATATTTCTGATTGGGGATATATATATATATATATCTTCATCTTCAAGTGGTATGCTCCTACCTTTTAATACTGGCTTTATTGCTCTTAAGGAACACATAATTTCCACTGACCTGAGCTATTACTGCCGTCCCCTTGGTCTGAACTCGAACAGCCTCAACTTCACTGGAGGCAAAGTTCTTGCACCTGGGAGGGACTTAACGATTCTCACACCAGGGCGAAACTAGATACACTGATAACCCCCCCCCCCCCCCTTCTCTCTCTCTTTCTCGCTCTCTCTCTTTCTCGCTCTCTCGCTCTCTCTCTTTCTCTCTCTCTTTTAAACGAATTTGCATTACATTTGCATTGGGGTTTATTATCAAAGGTGCATCATGCCAAACACATCATTCTTTCTCTCACTTTCACTTTCACTTTCTCTCTCTGTCTCTCTCTCTCCTCACATTTATCACTCTCCTAATCCCCTACTAATCACAGTTTATCCCTCACTTCTTCCATCTTCTGTAATCTTCACAGTTAATCACTTTATGCGTTCCTTAATCCCTTTTATTAAACGATATTGTAACATCACTTTGTCTACAAGTGGAGGATTATACTCAATTTATAAAAGGGCTCTAGACATAAGCTTCATTTATATACAGGTATATATATATACAGGTATATATCCATCAAACTCTTCATTTACGAAAAAGTGGTGAAAGAAGAAAGTGGAAGAGAGATACAACAAAAGTGAAAAAAGAGAAAGCAGAAGGTATACAAAAAAGACATGATAAAAATATTAAAATAACACTTTAAACAAAAAATATGACTACCGTACATATAATGAGGAAAATATGTACCGAACCCAATAAAGGTTATTGATAGAATTAAAGACACTCCCAGTATCCCCGGCTGGCATATATTACAACTCCAAACCTGGTAAAATAAGTGTAAATTGGACACGTTATAATATTAGCTCACTTGGCTACGTGAGTATATGATTTCGTTGACAAGTGTTCTGAATTACGGTAAGGTGAAAAGCAATCCTGTCCAGGCTTCAATTCAAATGCGTGGGTAATATTTTAGATAGAGAGAGAGAACATATTAATATACTAGTTATTCTGTATTAAACAAATAGATCATTGAAAAAAAATAAAAAATAAAATACAAAATAATATATATATATATATACCGGTATATATATATATATATAAAGGACACAATTTCACACCAATAATTAAAAATAACCAAGCATAATATCCCCCTCATTCTTTGTTTCCGTGATCCACGTGACAGGTGTCTGGCATCAAGGTAGACAGTCTGTATAGAAGTGGGCGTAATACCTAACGCCCTCACATGCCATTCTCGATCATTGTTGGAAAAATGAAAGCCAGAGAATTACTGGTGATGGTCTGTGTGTTGGTGTTCTTATATATTAGTAGTTTGTTTAGTGTACAGTATATATTATTGTGTGTTTAGTGTACAGTATATATTATTGTGTGTTTAGTGTACAGTATATATTATTGTGTGTTTAGTGTACAGTATATATTATTGTGTGTTTAGTGTACAGTATATATTATTGTGTGTTTAGTGTACAGTATATATTATTGTGTTTTTAGTGTACAGTATATATTATTGTGTGTTTAGTGTACAGTATATATTATTGTTGGTATATAATAGTGGTTTGTTCAATATATAAATTGATATATAATAATGGTTCGTTCAGTATATATATATATCATTGTTGGTGCCGTATTCAATAGTTTGATTTTTATTTTTTTCACTGTCTGAGTCTAGGTTTTGCCGGTGCTTCAGGAAATTAGAAAATGACACGAGTAATACATTGTCTGTATTAAAATAAAAAATAAGTTAGGAAGGGAAAACAAATTAATGAACATAGTCCATGTGCTTAGTGACATCCTTTTATTCGTAAAGAGTCTATAACAATCGCATTAAAACTGCTGTGGGTTGAAGGTTGGTGGAAATTATTCTGAGGAAGTGAGTTACACAGAGGGTTGGTTCGGGGAATACACGAGTTTTTAAATGTAAAGGTTCTGCATTGTGGAGGAGAAATTGATAAATTAAGGGCATTACCAGCTGCCCTAGTACCTCGGGGAAAGATGCTAATAGGTGGCACAATTATTGAATTAAGGCAAATTCATCTGAACATTTACCGGAAAATAATTTATGATTAAAGGGTTATTGATAATTCGCAACTTATTAATATTTGTTTACTTTTTTTCTCCAGTTACCATAATAGCAACTCTCTATAGCCACTCCATAGAGGCGAGTAAGATTCCATATGAGAACGCACAGTATATATATATATATATATATATATATATATATATATATATATTACGGCTAACTGGTCGTCATGCAATATTAACGTACTCAGTAAATAAGTAGGCATGCAGGTAGGTGAAAATTGGGCTTTAAGGAGAGTCGAGGTCGAGAGAGAGAGAGAGATAACGTATGTGTGTGTAATCATTTACATCCTAGTTTAATTAGGTCTACACGCACAATTCCAATGAGTGATTCAATCAGCCTCTAATCAAGCATGCAGCTCGGAAAACAATTACTGTTTGTTACTATCGGACTGACCAGCAAAGGGTCAGTGAGAGCTACCTACTAATTACGAGATCATTAGACATAATTAGACCCGGATAACAATGCTAGAGCGTTCTAAAATGTTGCCTGAAATAAAGTTAAGCACCCAACATTTACGAAAAAGCGTCGAAAAAATTGAAATCGAAAATCTAGGCGAATTAATAGAATGGAATTTGTGTTCTAATCGTTTTAAAAATGCAAGCGTTTAAAATATATATAAGCAGAACAATATCAATAATATATCATTCACTCTTCACATCCACGGCCATGGCCTCATGCTCGGTTTAGCTCCCCTTCCCGCCATAACCTTCCTCATCCCAGTCTTAATTTTGTTTCGAAATACCATCTCGGAACATAAACTGAATTCTAAAGAGTTTTGGATATTGTATTTGTTTCGAAGATCTATTAATTATAATTAGGCCAAAATCCTGACCACTATCTCATAACTCACGAAAGGCTAGAGCAAATGAGACGTACATATGCACACTGAATACCTGGTTGACTCTTCCCTAATTATAGAAATGTTGGCTTGATCGCTGTAGTCCTTTTCGAATTATAAGACGTTAGTTGTAAACATTGTTGGTCTAATTATAGTGAATAAACTATAAATAAGTTTGGTGCGGTTACTTGATTTATTTGGCCTTTTCTAAGCTAAATAAAACCATGAAATGTTAGCTTCCATGTAAGAAAACAAGGTACCGGTATCATTGGACTAGGCCTATAGGAGTTACTTGAGGGTACTTCCAAACCACTGCGTGTGAAACCTTTTCTAAGCTGCAGAATTCTCGCTTAATGCTAGCCAAAACATAAAACAACAACACTTTATTGGACTAGCACGATGAAACAAATGAATCAGGAAACAATTAAAATATAATGTGAAAGCTGTCACGTAATAAAATTGAAACAAACAACAATAAAATCGCCGCCGCAGCACAAAATTGTATTAGTTACAAAGACAAATGTATTTAAATATGATAGTCATCTACTTATTGTTACTTGCATTTTATATACAATATATACAGTATATGTATATATATTTATATATATATATATATATATATATATATATATATATATATATATATATATATATATGTGTGTGTGTGTGTGTGTGTATGTATGTGTGTGTGTGTGTGTGTGTGTATGTATGTGTGTGTGTGTGTGTGTGTGTGTGTGTGTGTGTGTGTGTGTGTGTGTGTGTGCGCGTATATATAACTTTCAATAATATATAATATCAAACTAGAAACCAATTACCAAACACCCACACGCCTCAAACTCTATACACGACTTTAAGAACATCAAGACCCAGATACACAGCCATATTTGTCATAGCTCCCGACAACAATATTTGTTACCGGTACCCAGCTCTTCTCAAACTTGGAAGTGTGAGTCTGGGTAAAATATATATAAAAACTTCCCTGAATACCGACCGTAAGTTTTGTGAAGGCGATATTCTATACAAGTTGGCGGGAATATATAGACCTCGGTATATAGACGTCCAAAAGTCGAGGAGCGAAAATGTTAAGTCGAAAATATGTTTTTTGATATTACTATTATTGAGAGCTTTGATATTTCTTTGCAGTTATCGAACATTACTATGTTTTTCCATCTTCATCCTATAACACCATATTATTGCCATCTTCATCATTATAACACCATAGAAGGGGTCGGCACAAGTTGGACTAGATAATAGTCCATCAGGTGCCTGGCCCGGGGAGACGATTAATATGAAAGGTGCGCCTGGAAGTGTGGTGGGCGGGCTTGTGGTAGTAGGGCTTCGCTGCATGTCTGCCTGCCGAGATCGGAACCTCTCCGGGAGGCCGGGGGGAGTGCTGGAGGGACCTTGATGACCCTGGTCTCTGGGTCTTCTCCTGGATGACCTAGATGTGTGTGAATTTGTATTTTGTTTTTATGCATTTGTTGTTTTCTGTTGTCCCTGTTCTTGCTCTGTCTTGAGTCGGCCACCCTCCCTCCCCCCAAAAAAAAAAATAATAATTTATAAATAAATAAATACATAAAATAAAATAAAATACAAATAGGAAAAGTGGGGAATGGGCCTGAGCAAATAGATAGATATATTTTTTATATTCATAATTATAACATATTATTTTCATCTTCACCATATACCACCATATTATTTTCATCATCATATAACACCATATTATTTCCACCAACACCTCTAGTCACCATATTCCCACAACCATGCATGGCCAGACACTGACCTCATTTGGATGCAACCCCCTTTAAGTAAACAAGAAAAAAAGGAAAGAAAAGAAAAAAATACATAACCCCACTCTCTATATAATAAAAACAATCCCTAAAGGCTAAATGTTCACTGAAGGTCTTTTTATACTTATTCATGGTATAGATATTTTTGTATGTATATATTTATTTATTTTGTTTACACTTAACTATCAGAATATGTAAATATTTATCATGAAGGGGGAATTGGTGGACGTGTTCGTAGTTTGAAGAGAGCCTGATTGAGGGTTATATGTAGTTTGTGAGAAGCAAACTATATATTCAAAAATGGCAAGTGAAATATACTTCCAAATCCCAACCCTGACTGCCTGTGCTCGTCCAGACACTGATCTTTCCTTGTATTACTTAACAAGGCCACAACCACTGACACCCCCTTCTCTCTAAGTATACCTACCTACCTAATTATCTCTCTCTCTCTCTCTCTCTCTCTCTCTCTCTCTCTCTCTATATATATATATATATATATATATATATATATATATATATATATATATATTATATATTTATCTGTCTATATACCTATCTATCTAGCTATCTATGTATCTCATCCAACCTTGTCTCGACCATACGCCATAGTGTGAAGGGCAGTTTTTCAAATACAAGTTCGTTTTAGTAATTATAAAAAAAACACACAATTCAAAGCTATATTCTTGATATGGGAAACTTGCTGACAACTGGAGATGCTCTGATTATTCACAAAACTGAAAGTAGAAATATTTATAACTGAATATTGTTATCAATAATCTATAAGAAGTGTCATGAATTCAAACAAACGCATAAGCAAATATATAAATGAGCCACATAATATATATAATTATATATATACACACACACATTATATATATATATATATATATATATATATATATATATATATATATATATATATATATATAGTGTATATATATGTTTCCAATCTCTCAGTGGGGATCGAACCGTCGACCATCAGGACGATAGCCGACGCTTTAATCAATTACACCACGGCAGTCATTGATTAAAGCGTCGGCTATCGTCCTGATGGTCGACGGTTCGATCCCCACTGAGAGATTGGAAACATTTAGTGGCTCACGTGTATTTGTGATATATTCTCAATATATATATATATATATATATATATATATATATATATATATATATATATAGAGAGAGAGAGAGAGAGAGAGAGAGAGAGAGAGAGAGAGAGAGAGAGAGAGAGAGAGAGAGGGAGAGAGAGAGAGAGAGGGAGAGAGAGAGAGAGAGGGAGAGAGAGAGAGAGAGAGAGGGAGAGAGAGAGAGAGAGAGAGAGAGAGAGAGAGAGAGAGAGAGAGAGAGAGAGAGCGAGAGAGAGAGAGAGAGAGGTTTCTCTCTATTGTCGATAGCGTGAGGATAATTAGGCTACCTCTCTCCTCCCTCTCTCTCATCATTCCCTCCCTCATTCCTCCCTCTCAGAATGTTTTCCTTCCCTCCCTCTTCCATTTACCCTGCCTTTTCCCTCCCTCCTCCCTCTCACCATTCTCTCCCCCCCTATATCATCATCCCCTCCTCCCTACTCCCTCTCATCATCCCCTCCCCCCTTATATCATCATCCCCTCCTCCCTCTCCTCATTCCCTCCCCCCCCTATCATCATCCCCTCCTCCCTACTCCCTCTCATCATTCCCTCCCCCCCCATTTCATCTTCCCCCCCCCCCTCTCCTCCTTCCCTCCCCCCCTATATCAGCATCCCCTCCTCCCTCTCACCATACTCACCCCCCCTATATCATCATCCCCTCCTCCCTACTCCCTCTCACCATTCCCTCCCCCCTTATATCAACTTCCCCTGCTCCTTCTCCCCATTCCCTGCCCACCCTATCATCATCCCCTCCTCCCTACTCCCTCTCATAATTTCCTCCCCCCCCCCCCCCTCCCTATCATTCCCCCTCCTCATCCCTCCTCCCCTACTCCCCCTCATCATTTCCTCCCCCCTCCCCTCCCTATCATTCCCCCTCCTCATCCCCTCCTCCCTACTCCCTCTCATAATTTCCTCCCCCCCTCCCCTCCCTATCATTCCCCCTCCTCATCCCATCCTCCCTCTCACCATTTCCTCCCCCCTCCCTATCATTCCCCCTCCTCCCTCTCACCATTTCCTCCCTCCCTCCCTCCCTCTCACCATTGCCTCCCCCCCCTCCCCTCCCTATCATTCCCCCTCATCATCCCCTCCTCCCTACTCCCCCTCATCATTTCCTCCCCCCTCCCCTCCCTATCATTCCCCCTCCTCCCTCTCACCATTTCCTCCCCCCCCCCCCCCCTTTCATTCCCCCTCCTCCCTCTCACCATTTCCTCCCCCCCCTATCATTCCCCCTCCTCCCTACTCCCTCTCACCATTCCTCCCCCCTCCCCTCCCTATCATTCCCCCTCATCATCCCCTCCTCCCTACTCCCTCTCACCATTTCCTCCCCCCCTCCCCTACCTATCATTCTCTCCTCCCTACTCCCTCTCACCATTCCCTCCCTCCTCCAAACTCACCTTCTTTCTCCCTCTCATCATTATCTCCTTTTTCCCTCCCTCTCATCATTCCCTCCCTCCCTCCTTCCATTCCATCCCTCCCTCTCATCATTCCCCCTTCCCTCCCTCTCATCATTCCATCCCTCCCTCTCATCATTCCATCCCTCCCTCTCATCATTCCCCCTTCCCTCCCTCCTTCCATTCCATCCCTCCCTCTCATCATTCCCCCTTCCCTCCCTCCTTCCATTCCCCCTTCCCTCCCTCTCATCATTCCCCCTTCCCTCCCTCTCATCATTCCATCCCTCCCTCTCATCATTCCCCCTTCCCTCCCTCCTTCCATTCCATCCCTCCCTCTCATCATTCCCCCTTCCCATCCCTCCCTCTCATCATTCCATCCCTCCCTCTCATCATTCCCCCTTGGCCTCCTGCTTCCCTTCCCCCTTCCCTCCCTCTGATCATTCCATCCCTCCCTCTCATCATTCCCCCTTCCCTCCCTCTCATCATTCCATCCCTCCCTCTCATCATTCCATCCCTCCCTCCTTCCATTCCCCCTTCCCTCCCTCTCATCATTCCATCCCTCCCCCTCATCATTCCCCCTTCCCTCCCTCTCATCATTCCCCCTTCCCTCCCTCCTTCCATTCCCCCTTCCCTCCCTCTCATCATTCCCCCTTCCCTCCCTCTCATCATTCCCCCTTCCCTCCCTCCTACCATTCCCCCTTCCCTCCCTCTCATCATTCCCCCTTCCCTCCTCTCATCATTCCCCCTTCCCTCCCTCCTTCCATTCCCCCTTCCCTCCCTCTCATCATTCCCTCCCTCCCTCTCATCATTCTCCCTTCCCTCCCTCCTTCCATTCCCCCTTCCCTCCCTCTCATCATTCCCCCTTCCCTCCCTCCTTCCCTTCCCCCTTCCCTCCCTCTCCTCCTTCCTTCCCTCCCTCCCTTCCTTCCCCCTTCCCTCCCTCCTTCCATTCCATCCCTCCCTCTCATCATTCCCCCTTCCCATCATTCCATCCCTCCCTCTCATCATTCCATCCCTCCCTCTCATCATTCCCCCTTCCCTCCCTCCTTCCATTCCCCCTTCCCTCCCTCTCATCATTCCATCCCTCCCTCTCATCATTCCATCCCTCCCTCTCATCATGCCATCCCTCCCTCTCATCATTCCCCCTTCCCTCCCTCTCATCATTCCCCCTTCCCTCCCTCTCATCATTCCATCCCTCCCTCTCATCATTCCATCCCTCCCTCTCATCATGCCATCCCTCCCTCTCATCATTCCCCCTTCCCTCCCTCTCATCATTCCATCCCTCCCTCTCATCATTCCCCTTTCCCTCTCATCATTCCATCCCTCCCTCTCATCATTCCCCCTTCCCTCTCATCATTCCATCCCTCCCTCTCATCATTCCATCCCTCCCTCTCATCATTCCATCCCTCCCTCTCATCATTCCCCCTTCCCTCTCATCATTCCATCCCTCCATCTCATCATTCCCCTTCCCTCCCTCTCATCATTCCCCCTTCCCTCCCTCTCATCATTCCCCCTTCCCTCTCATCATTCCATCCCTCCATCTCATCATTCCATCCCTCCCTCTCATCATTCCCCTTCCCTCCCTCTCATCATTCCCCCTTCCCTCCCTCTCATCATTCCCCCTTCCCTCCCTCTCATCATTCCATCCCTCCCTCTCATCATTCCCCCTTCCCTCCCTCTCATCATTCCATCCCTCCCTCCCATCATTCCCCCTTCCCTCCCTCTCATCATTCCCCCTTCCCTCCCTCTCATCATTCCATCCCTCCCTCTCATCATTCCCCCTTCCCTCCCTCCTTCCATTCCATCCCTCCCTCTCATCATTCCCCCTTCCCTCCCTCTCATCATTCCATCCCTCCCTCTCATCATTCCATCCCTCCCTCTCATCATTCCCCCTTCCCTCCCTCTCATCATTCCTTTCCCTCTCATTCCCACCACTTCCCACTCACATTTTATACTCTGCTTCTCCTCCCCTATGGTAGCTTAAGGGGAGATTTCCACCTGTCTAGGGGGAGTCATTTTAAGCTTGATGGAAGTCTAGGGAATCAACTAAAAACCTCCCTTTTAATGTACTCCTATATTATTTGTTTCCTTTCTACTCGTGCTCACCATAATTAACCCTATTTAGTCCAAGGATGGTATAAGTGCAACTCGCCTGATTCGCTCCATTAGTTTGTATATTTTGAGTCGTTTCACCCCATTAGTTTGACGATGATTAGACGTTTCACCGCATCCAGGTGATTATACAAAGACGGTATAAATGTCAGATTGATTGTCCTCGTATGTTGTTCATTCATTAAAGGTTAAAGGTCACCATTTCTTTCATACCGGTATTTAAGCGGGGTGAACTGTTTTTTTTTTCTCTGGCTTGTATCCATTCGGCCCCATTCAGCCTACTGTTTTAAGACGTTTATCCCCATCCAGATGCCGATTTATTCCTGACGAGCGATAGCGAGCCAGCATTGTATGAAGAAATCCGGCTTCGCCGGAGAAATTTTTCTATCGAAAAATGTACAAATTTAGCCTGCTGACAAAAAACATAAAAAATATGCTGGCTTGCTACCGCTCGCCAGGATAAAATCGACACCTGGATGGGGATAAACGTCCTAAAACAGTAGGCTGAATGGGACCGAATGAATACAACCCAGAGAGAGAGAGGGAGAGAGAACACAAAAACGAGGTGGGGAGCCGGTGTCACACGAACGATTTTTCCGGGATTTTTTTTTTTTGGGGGGGGGGGGGGGGATTGTGGTCTGACATCTTCTTAAGTCGAGTTCTATATTAGTTCAGTCTCTTAAAATCACATTATTTCAGCCTAGTTGTCGATTCCAATGCAAAAATGCAAACATCTAGTATAAGAACAAAGAACTTGCACATCGAAAATAGACGGAATAAACGCTCGTGTGACACCGCCTTTCTATTGTATCGACTTTAGTACTTCCAATCCGATGATTTCATATTTTTTATAGCTGCAACCGACAGCTAATATTCTGTTCAGTATATGCCTCCAGTATGACACTTTTGACTCTAAACTGAAATAAAATAATCATGTGGCACCTTCAATATAATAGAAATCTCTCTCTCTCTCTCTCTGTTTACCAATTTTTTTTCCTTCTCCAACAATTAATCTTCCAATAATTACTTTTCTCACAGCCATCAAAGCACTTAATGTCTCACCAATTTTCTCGTCGATTTTTCCAAACTTTTCATGTTTTTTTTTTTTGTCCTCGCCTCTCTATTTTAAGCTCACAATTGTTCTCCCTTTATTTTATCACTTAGGCCAATTCTTCTTCATCAGTAACCACTTCACAACTCTTCTCTTCTTAAGGGGAGGTATTTAGTTTGTTCCCTACTTTCTCATCAAGATTAAAATTACACCCCCTAGACCCCATTTCAAGATAAATTTTTACATTTTTCGGTAGAAAAATGTCCCGGCCGGAGGCCGGTTGCTCTTAAATTACAGGCTCGCTATCGCTCGCCAGGAAAAAATCGACACCTTAACGGCACGAAAGGTCTTAAAATTGGCAGAAATGGGACAAAATATCTTAAAATATCCAAACTACTAGGGCGAAGGTCTTAAAATCTCAAAAGCAATGGGGCTAAACATGAGGGAGAAAGGGGTCCAGAAAAAAAAAATCCCTCACGTGGAAATCTCCCCTTAAATCACTCCCCGAGATTGAGAACACAATATAAACAAATATATAAAAATAAAAAATATAAACATCCACTACCCAATGACGTCATAGATGGTTGCACAGTCCAAACCTTTTATACCGGTACATCTACTTCATAGCTTTATTTCGCAGACTATTTTTTAAGATTACTAAAATCGTCTAACAGGTGCATTATTCAGAGCGAATGTACCATGGTTTACTGAAAGTATTAAAGGGGAGGTATTTAGTTTCTTCCCTAGAACTCCATCAAACTTAAAATTACACCCCCTAGACCCCCTTTCAAGATAAAATGTGTACATTTTTCGGTAGAAAAATGTCCCGGCCGAAGGCCGGTTCCTCTCAAATTACAGGCTCGCTATCGCTCGCCAGGAAAAAATCGACACCTAAATGGCACGAAAGTTATTAAAATTGACAGAAATGGGGCGAAAGTTCTTAAAATCGCCAAACTAAAGGGGGCGAGCGTCTTAAAATCTAAAAATCAATGGGGCTAAACATGAGAGAAAGTGGTCCAGAAAAAAATCCCTCAAGTGGAAATCTCCCCCTAATCAACGGCTGATCTCCATACAAATTGCTAGTTGTATATAGTTGCCCAGATAAATAAATAAACACACACACACTCCGTGTTTCAATGTATGGAAGGAAAATACATTAGTATTGAATTAAAAGCATCTTTGCATATGGCGACGTTTAATAATATAACCAATTACCGGTTCCATAACACAGTATTCTTGCTAGTCTCTCATGCCACTATTCCAACCGTACATAACATAACCAATTACCGGTTCCATAACACAGTATTCTTGCTAGTCTCTCATGCCACTATTCCAACCGTACATAACATAACCAATTACCGGTTCCATAACAGTATTCTTGCTAGTCTCTCATGCCACTATTCCAACCGTACATAACATAACCAATTACCGGTTCCATAACACAGTATTCTTGCTAGTCTCTCATGTCACTATTCCTACCGTACATAACATAACCAATTACCGGTTCCATAACACAGTATTCTTGCTAGTCTCTCATGCCACTATTCCAACCGTACATAACATAACCAATTACCGGTTCCATAACACAGTATTCTTGCTAGTCTCTCATGTCACTATTCCTACCGTACATAACATAACCAATTACCGGTTCCATAACACAGTATTCTTGCTAGTCTCTCATGTCACTATGCCAACCGTACATAATATCACGAGTGGATCCAAATTCACGTGCCCAACTGTGTATTCCCTCCAACTGTCTTGCCTTTGCTTGTCCAGCCACAGGCCTCTCCCTACAAAAAGGGCCTTCCCCTCAGTTTGTTTCTTTTCCTCAACACTGATCTAGTAGTTATTACATTTAAGGGGGGTCACCGGCTTTTTGTTTTACCTTTCTCTCCTTTTCTCTCTTTCCTTGGCTTGTAGCCATTCGGCCCCATTCAGCCAACTGTTTTAAGGCGTTTATCACCATCCAGGTGCCGATTTTTTCCAGGTGAGCGATAGCGAGCTAGCATTATAATGGAGAAAGCCGGCTTCGCCGGAGACATTTTTCTATCAAAAAATTTACAAATTTAGCTTGCTGTCAAAACAAATATATATATATATGCTGGCTTGCTACCGCTCACCAGGAAGATATTGACACCTGGATGGGGGTATACGTCTTAAAACAGTAGGCTGAACTGGGCCGAATGGATACAGGCGAAAGAGAGAGGGAGAGAAAGAGAAACAAGGTAAGTGGGCTCCCTTAAGATAATAATGTTACCTAAGTTGATCAATCTGTGGAGTGATTTCCGATACGAGTGCAACAAGTCTCTAAAAGGTCACCGAACACATGTTGCTCATCAAAAATTGACGATACGTTAAGGGGAGGTATTTAGTTTGGTCCCTAGATATCCTTCAAGCTTAAGACTACACCCCCTTGAGCCCCTTTCAAGATAAATTTGTACATTTTTCGGTAGAAAAATGTCCCGGCTGAAAGCCGGTTCCTCTTAAATTACAGGCTCGCTATCGCTCGCCAGGATAAAAATCGACACCTAAATGGCACGAAAGGTTTTAAAATTTACAGAAATGGGTTGAAGGTTCTTAAAATAGTCATAATAATGGGGCAAACGTCTTAAAATTATAAAAACAATGGGGCTAAACATGAGGGAGAAAGGAGTCAAGAAAAAATTCCCTCAAGTGGAAATCTCCCCTTAAGCGTTCGTGTGATAATCTTTTAACTCAGCCAAGTCATAAATACTGTCGCCTCCTCTCCCGCTCATATTTATAGCTAGCAGGGTGTTGACATATTTATAGCCAGCAGGGTGTTGACATATTTATAGCTAGCAGGGTGTTGACATATTTATAGCTAGCAGGGTGTTGACATATTTATAGCTAGCAGGGTGTTGACATATTTATAGCTAGCAGGGTGTTGACATATTTATAGCCAGCAGGGTGTTGACATATTTATAGCTAGCAGGGTGTTGACATATTTATAGCTAGCAGGGTGTTGACATATTTATAGCTAGCAGGGTGTTGACATATTTATAGCTAGCAGGGTGTTGACATATTTATAGCTAGCAGGGTGTTGACATATTTATAGCCAGCAGGGTGTTGACATATTTATAGCTAGCAGGGTGTTGACATATTTATAGCTAGCAGGGTGTTGACATATTTATAGCTAGCAGGGTGTTGACATATTTATAGCTAGCAGGGTGTTGACATATTTATAGCTAGCAGGGTGTTGACATATTTATAGCTAGCAGGGTGTTGACATATTTATAGCTAGCAGGGTGTTGACATATTTATAGCCAGCAGGGTGTTGACATATTTATAGCTAGCAGGGTGTTGACATATTTATAGCTAGCAGGGTGTTGACATATTTATAGCCAGCAGGGTGTTGACATATTTATAGCTAGCAGGGTGTTGACATATTTATAGCCAGCAGGGTGTTGACATATTTATAGCCAGCAGGGTGTTGACATATTTATAGCCAGCAGGGTGTTGACATATTTATAGCCAGCAGGGTGTTGACATATTTATAGCTAGCAGGGTGTTGACATATTTATAGCTAGCAGGGTGTTGACATATTATAGCCAGCAGGGTGTTGACATATTTATAGCTAGCAGGGTGTTGACATATTTATAGCTAGCAGGGTGTTGACATATTTATAGCTAGCAGGGTGTTGACATATTTATAGCTAGCAGGGTGTTGACATTTGTAAAACTGAAAAACTATATTAATAAGAGCTTGCATACAGTTACGTGACTGTGGATGGTTTTGATAGTTTTACACTGCCAAAGACATAAAACGAACTTGGAAACGCATCTTGACTTAAGGGGAGGTATTTAGTTTGTTCCCTAGACCTCCATCAAGCTTAAAATTACACCCCTTTGAGTCCCTTTCAAAGATAAATTTGTACATTTATCGGTAGAAAAATGTCCCGGTCGAAGGCCGGTTCCTCTTAAATTACAGGCTCGCTATCGCTCGCCAGGATGAAATCGACACCTGAATTGGACGAAAGGTCTTAATATCGGGTGAAAGTTCTTAAAATCGCTAAACTAATGGGGCAAACGTTTTATAATATCAAAAGCAATGGGGCTAAACATGAGGGAGAAAGGGGTCAAGAAAACAATCCCTCAAGCGGAGACCTTCCCTTAAGTATCTATAATAACAAAGACTAATGCGAAGATATTATTTTAAGACGGTGTTTAAATACTACCTCGTTTGCCAGCCTGATAAATGAACTTTGATGATGATGTGTGCATATCATAACATAATGAACTTTGATGATGATGTGTGCATATCATAACATAATGAACTTTGATGATGATGTGTGCATATCATAACATAATATTAATAAGAAGAGACTATATTTTAGGACTGTTTTAGAGTCTCGTGAGTTAGCCTGATTTATTGACTATACAGATGTGTGCATAACATAACATAATGTTTAATAAGAAGAAACTATTTTATAACTGTTTGAATACAGTCTATATTGTGGTAGCCAAGTGAGAGAATTTGTGGGAATTGTGTATTTCTTGATTATATCCATCAAGCTTTACAAATTACCCCCAAGACCCCCCTTCGAAATAAATTTGTATTTTTGTTTTCGTTAGCAGGCCGGTTCCTCCTCAATTACAGGCTCGCTATCGCTCACCAAGAAATAATCGACACTTGAATGGCAGGAAGGTCACAGAATTGACAGAACCCAGGGGGCGAAAGGTCTTAAAATCGCACAACTAATGAGGTTAATGTTTTAAAATTTCAAAACTAATGGGGCTAAACATGAGAGAGAAGGGAATCCAGAAAAAATAAGTAAACATCTCCCTCTTATCAGTTCCCATAATTCTCTCCTATTCTGTTGTTGCTTTATTTCCTTTGTACTCCTTTGCACTATACTTCTCCCTTCCTATCTCCCTGCTCGTGACTTTAACTCCATAATTATAATTTACTCCTAATTCGTTATCAGCTAATTCCCTCCTCATCGCTTTTCCGATAATCGCTAAACCTTTGCTAATCTTTGAAGCAATTTTAGCAGCTCTTACCGCCTCGTTTCTGTTCGCTGCTTCGATAATGATGGCTACTTTCTCATTGTGTATCTCCCTCACAGTATTCCCTCCTTTCCTTGCTTCTTCCTTCCTTTCATTAGTTCCTCCTTCCTTTTTATCATCACTCCCTCCTCCCTCTTATTCCGATCACTCCTTCCTCCATCACAACACTCCCTCATTTCCTCCTCCCTATCATCATTCTCAGTTAATCTCATCACTTCTCTCTCTCTCTCTCACTAATCCCTCCTTCCCACCTCCCTCCCTCTCATCACGCCCTCCGTCCCTCCTTCTCATCACGCCCTCCTTCCCTCCTTCTCACCACGCCCTCCTTCCCTCCTTCTCATCACGCCCTCCTTTCCTCCTTCTCATCACGCCCTCCATCCCTCTTTCACATCACGCCCTCCTTTCCTCCTTCACATCACGCCCTCCTTCACATCACGCCCTCTTTTCCTCCTTCTCATCACGCCCTCCATCCCTCCTTCACATCACGCCCTCCTTCCCTCCTTCTCATCACGCCCTCCATCCCTCCTTCTCATCACGCCCTCCATCCCTCCTTCTCATCACGCCCTCCTTCCCTCCTTTTCATCACGCCCTCCATCCCTCCTTCACATCACGCCCTCCTTCCCTCCTTCACATCACGCCCTCCTTCTCATCACGCCCTCCGTCCCTCCTTCACATCACGCCCTCCTTCCCTCCTTCTCAACACGCCCTCCTTCTCATCACGCTCTCCTTCTCATCACGCTCTCCTTCTCATCACGCTCTCCTTCTCATCACGCTCTCCTTCTCATCACGCCCTCCTTCCCTCCTTCTCAACACGCCCTCCTTCTCATCACGCTCTCCTTCCCTCCTTCTCATCACGCTCTCCTTCTCATCACGCTCTCCTTCTCATCACGCTCTCCTTCTCATCACGCCCTCCTTCCCTCCTTCACATCACGCCCTCCTTCACATCACGCCCTCCTTCTCATCACGCTCTCCTTCCCTCCTTCTCATCACGCCCTCCTTCTCATCACGCCCTCCTTCACATCACGCCCTCCTTCCCTCCTTCTCATCACGCTCTCCTTCCCTCCTTCACATCACGCCCTCCTTCTCATCACGCCCTCCTTCCCTCCTTCTCATCACGCTCTCCGTCCCTTCTTCTCATCACGCCCTCCTTCCCTCCACGACCTCCTTCCCTCCTTCACATCACGCCCTCCTTCCCTCCTTCTCATCACGCCCTCCTTCCCTCCTTCTCATCACGCCCTCCTTCACATCACGCCCTCCTTCCCTCCAAGCCCTCCTTCTCATCACGCCCTCCTTCCCTCCTTCTCATCACGCCCTCCTTCCCTCCTTCTCATCACGCCCTCCTTCCCTCCTTCTCATCACGCTCTCCGTCCCTCCTTCTCATCACGCCCTCCTTCCCTCCTTCTCATCACGCCCTCCTTCCCTCCTTCACATCACGCCCTCCTTCCAATCACGCCCTCCTTCCCTCCTTCTCATCACGCCCTCCTTCCCTCCTTCACATCGCGCCCTCCTTCCCTCCTTCTCATCACGCTCTCCTTCCCTCCTTCTCATCACGCCCTCCTTCCCTCCATCACATCGCGCCCTCCTTCCCATCACGCCCTCCTTCTCATCACGCTCTCCTTCCCTCCTTCTCATCACGCTCTCCTTCCCTCCTTCTCATCACGCCCTCCTTCCCTCCTTCACATCACGGCCTCCTTCTCATCACGCTCTCCTTCCCTCCTTCTCATCACGCTCTCCTTCCCTCCTTCACATCACGCCCTCCTTCTCATCACGCCCTCCTTCCCTCCTTCTCATCACGCCCTCCTTCCCTCCTCCCTCTCATCAGTCACCCCTCCCTTTCTCCTTCTCATCACGCCCTCCTTCCCTCCCTCTTATCACGCTCTCCGTCCCTCCTTCACATCACGCCCTCCTTCCCTCCTTCACATCACGCCCTCCTTCCCTCATCCCTCCCTCCTTCACACTATTCCCTCCTCATAACTTTCCTAATCTTCTCTTTCTTAAGGTGGAGCAAAACGAGCGCTTTGTCAGAAAGTTTACGATCTGGAACTTTACGCTGGCAATCTGTTGGGTCCTCTGTTGGAACAATGCCGGTGGTAATTACTATATTTTTCAATTTTGGCCGTAGTCCTAGCCAGTCAATATAATAAGTTAGATGTTATAATTACAAGGAAAAGTACCGACACATAATTATAATACTTTCCATTGTTATTACAACACCTAGCGAATCATACCGCTGTTGTTGCCATGTTCAAGCAATTAAATGTTAGTTTGTTCCCCTAGACTTCAACCCTTACAGTACTGGTGTCGTCCTTTTAACGTTATTCTAGCTACTATTAGACGATTTAATTCAGTTTAAAGAAAGCCTCCAGCAACTAAGAGGCTTTGAACCATTTCATTTAACCCTTCTTACTGTCACAGAACCTTCTTAACCCTTATTTAGCGGGCTAGGTGGTCTATTTGACCGTAGCGCCCAGCGTTTTTTTTTTACCCTAAATAGGGTTGTTTACGTGATAATTTTTATGCCTAAATAAGACCCAGAGTGTAAAACAAGTATCTATCCCTGAAAGGGCATAAACAGAGCTTTCCAATGACACCCGAACCATCCTTGTACGACCACTGGTTCTCTTGCAACGATCGTGCAACACGAGTGCAAAAACCCTGTAATTAGGTAATTTCCCTACATAATTCCCTGTGTAGCGAGTGTGAGAGGGGAGGGAAGGGTGGGATTCAGTTCAGTTGGTCCACCGCGGTGGTGGGGGACGGTCATACAGTTGCTAGGCTCCTCACACCGCTCAGCTCTCTCTCTCAGCAACATTACGTGCTGAAAATGGCGCACGACATAAGTTGTGAACCGCCACATAGTCCAAATTTATTTCACACAACATAAGTTGCACGCCGACAGTTAAGGGTTAAACTGCAAAAAATCAAACAAATATAACAAAAATAAAATAACAACGACGTCGCCGGTACAGAAGGGGTTAAAAAGCCGCCTCCGCAGACCCCGTGTTTTTCTTCATTCTTCTGTTTTTAATCTATAAAAATACGTCCTAACAGAAGGTGTCATTAACTAAAGGCCGTTGATAAGGACACACACACACACCACCAACAGGATCGTCAGTATAGGCATACCGGTATTTGATGACTCAATCTCACAGCGGGTATCAGATTGTTTGTATCCCATTAAGGGGAGATATCCACTTGAGGGATTTTTTTCTTGACTCCTTTCTCCCTCATGTTTAGCCCCATTGTTTTCCTAATGTTAAGACGTTTGCCCCATTATTTTGACGATTTTAAGAACTTTCGACTCATTTCTGTCAATTTTAATACCTTTCGTGCCATTTAGGTGTCGATTTTATCCTAGCGAGCGATAGCGAGCCTGTAATTTAGAGTAACCGGCCTTCGGCCGGGAAATTTTTCTACCGAAAAATGTACAAATTTATCTTGAAAGGGGGTCAAGGGGGTGAAATTTTAAGATTGCTGGAGGAGTAGGAAACAAACTAAAAACCTCCCCTTAACCCTTTCATTACCGGTGACGTCTTTTCTATTTGATATCAGCTACGTATAGACTGTTTTATGAGGCTTAGGAAGGCTTGGTAGGTATAGTGATTGAGATAGTATGTAGTTTTTTAATTGGTAGAAGTCTTGCTTGAGCTCAATAAAATCGTCTAATAGTTGCCAGAATATAATGAAAAGGATGTCACCAGTACTGAATGGGTTTAAGACATTTTGCCCCATTAGTTTGGCGATTTTACTGTAATAGCCTACCTTTCGACCCATTCAGAAGTCTACTTTTGTTTCCTACTGAGACATAGCGGCCTTGCAATTTGGGAGAAACCTGCCTTTGACCGTGACATTTTCCTACTGAAAAATGTACACATTTAGCTCCCACCTCACCACTCGCCTCTTAGCATTTAACTATACAACAATGAGTAAAGGTCAACGATAAGGTCACACAAAACACAAAGAGTAGATGCGGACATATTTGATAACCCAATCTCACAGCGGGTATCACAACATCTGGATAAAGAGGTGAGCCTACTAATATCACCTCCGGGGGATAATATTGGGTTGGAGTTCTATTAAAATACATCAAAATCATAAAAAAACATAAAGAAGTCCATTAATAATTCTTAAAACATGGGAAGGAAATATCTGATAATTGATATACAGTATATACAGTATATATATATATATATATATATATATATATATATATATATATATATATATATATATATATATATATATATATATATATATATATATATATAGAGAGAGAGAGAGAGAGAGAGAGAGTGTGAGAGAGAGAGAGAGAGTGAGATAGAGTTTGAAAAAAATAAAAAATAATGTTATGGACCGGTACATGGCAGCATTTGGCATACAATGTATATATCAATCACAGCAACACTCCATAGTCGTACATAATTAAAGCAGGTTTACTTAATATTCAGAGTACTTATTACTATATAGTATCCTTTTCTGATATCCCACAACACCGGCACCCACTACCCACCCATATAAGGTTATATACTGCTTAAGCCGGTATCACACGAGAACCTTTATAGTCAACATTCGATGATCAACATTTTTCTGGCAATATTTCTGGAATATTTTGCACTGGTATCGGAAAGTAGACTGGTGGTAGATGAATTTAGGCTACACATCTATTATATATGTTGAACTCATAAGCTGCCAGACCAGTGTTGAGTATAAATGTTGAGGGAAAAAGCGCTCGTGTGATACCGGCTTTACCTGAACCACCGGGAACCTTACAGTGTGTATAAACAGACTGACAGAAAGAAACCAAATAGACAGGCAAACACAACGATAGAAAGTGGACGAACAAGAAAGGCAGACAAACAGAAGGATAGACAAATGGGCAGACAAACAGGAAGACAAATGAAAACACAAACAGAAAGACAGGCAAATGGACAGACAAATGGTCAGCCAAACAAAAACAGACTAACAGACAGAAAGGGATGCAGATAGACAGACGCATAGACAGGCAAACAAAAATACAGACAGAGAGACAGACATAAATACATACAGACAGACACTGCAGAAATAGTATTCACCAGTATTTATAACGCGAACACTCCAAATACTAGCACGCAATCATTTTAATTTACATTCAGGTATATACATAAATAGTATCCATTTTTCACTTCCCACGCACCAGTAAACACTACCCCACACATTGGTCGTTATACTGTTATACCTTTATCATCATGCAAGACCAACAGCCACACATGGACAAACAGTAAGACAGACATACATACATGGACAGGCAGACAGGATTACATATAGACATTTATACAGTATTCTTTCTGTCTGAATAACAGAAAGACCGATAAACAATCAGAAAGACAAATTAACAAATAGAAAGACAGACACACAGACATACAAAGAGAAAGACAGATAAACAGACATACAGAAAGAGAAACATATAGATAAACAAACAGGCAGAAAGACAGACAAACAGAAAACATACAGAAAAAACAGAAAAACAGACAGACAGACAGAGGCAAACAGAAAGACAAAAACAAGACATTGCGATTTAATATGCTTCCTCATTTATAACACTAATTCTCCAACGCACAACCGTTTTAATTCCCGTTCAAGAGCATATTACTAGTATCAATTTCTCAGTTCACAAAGCATCGGCAAACACTACGCACCACACAAAAATGTGCAGTATATTGTATTGCAATTTCAACTTGTATATTATTGCCTTGTAACCAAAATACAAAAACAATACATTACACACACACACACACACAGCCCGTAGCCTAGTAGGTAGAGCTCTCGTCTCACACACGAGGGGTCGGGGGTTCACTCCCCGGCCGGGCGGAGACAAATTGGGCTTGTCTCCTTTCATGTGTTAGCCTCAGTTCACCTAGCTGTAAATAGGTACCTGGAATAAGTGGACGACGTTGCGACGTCCCATCTGGGGTTGGCAAAAATGGTACAAGGCGAGATGGGTATCATATGGTTCACCTAAGCTGATGGCTACCTAATGGTGGGTTCACACATTCACGTATATTGCTCCCGTCAGCTCCCGTCTGTTGTAAACGAAGGTATATTGGTAGTTGGCAACCGATTACGTAAAACGTAATGGCATAATACGCAAAACTTTAATGAAATTACGGCCAGTCCGGGGGGGGGGGGGGGGGGGGGGGGGGACTCTCGCATGGCGCGAGTAGAAACGAGTAGGCCACGTGGGTCGAGAATGTTGTGGGTGCGGCCAAGGCCGCGCGGTTGCTGATTCGAGTCGAATCAGGAACGTGGCTCGCCCTCACGTATGTCAAAAGACGGGGAAACTTACGACCGACCAGGCCACCACGGTCGTCTGACCAGAGCATCCTCGTCGGACGTAGCAGCTACCACGTGAGACGAGAGCTGCTCTCGTCAAATCGTAGAAAGTTCCAGTCGAACATGGAAGTATACGTTAGTTAGGCCGCATCTGGCAGAACCGCCGCACTGCGGGTTGGCGGGAAGACGCGGCATCGTTGTACGAGGGGACAACGGGACCAGCGAGGGACCCTCCAGTCACACCTCTCACCACACCGGAGCAGCAACCAACAAGCCAACCCTGCCACCCTCTGCACCCTGCCGAAAACAAATCGTAGCAGCGAAACGACTGCACCTATGGCTTTCATATTTTTACCACATGTACCTTACCCTTTAGGCTACCCACCACAAAAATCCCAAATCCCTCCTCCCACCCACTCACCCACTCGCTGACTGTCGGTCCCGTCAGAAGGAAAAAAAAGGAAAATCTGTGGCGGCGAAACGACTGCACCAATCGGTTCCATATTTGTGTGACAAGTCTCTTACCCTTCTGCCTTCCCCCCACCACACCCCCAACCTCCTCCCACCACCCACTTCTAGCGTATCCGTACGAAGAAAAGGAAAAAAAAGGAAAATCTGTGGCGGCGAAACGACTGCACCAATCGGTTCCATATTTGTGTGAAAAGTCTCTTACCCTTCTGCCTTCCCCCCACCACACCCCCAACCTCCTCCCACCACCCACTTCTAGCGTATCCGTACGAAGGAAAGGAAAAAAAGGAAAATCCGTGGTGGCGAAACTACCTCACCAATCGGCTTCAAATGTGTAACACAAGTCAATTACCCTTCTACCTTCCCCCAACCAACCCCAAAACCACCCTCCCACCCATACATTCCGATACCATAAAAGTCTCTGTAGTCTATAGTGTCTTTTCAGCTACTTTCGGGACCATCGGGGACCTGATTTCTGGCGAGGGGAGTGTTTTTTTTTACCATTTCTCTCCCAACTTAATAGATTTAGCCAAAAAAAAAAAAAAAAAAATATGGCACTGGCAGAAGCACACCGTCAAAATTGGCTGGCACTCAGCGGGTTACTCCTCCAGGATGAATTCCTCGATGTTACTCCTCCAGGATGAATTCCTCGATGTTGTTCATGGTGCCGATGAAGGACTGGGAATGGGAATGGTGTGGCCATTCCTGCCCTTTTGTAGTTCCCAGATTCCAACCCAGACCTACGTGGTTGACAAAGACTGTCTTTGTCTGTGTTTGGTCAGACGGGGTGTGCCTACGATTGGCCAGAACCGGTCCAGGTACGACCTAACAAATCCCAAGACATGCGGCCTCATCTACGCCGGTCTTGAGGGGGCGTGGCATGGGCGTGGCCTGTGTTCCCGCAAATCGTGCAGCCCATGAGGTCGAACGGGGCTATGCTTACGCACGTCGCAAACACGTACGTAGTTCAATACGACTCCATTACGTCTGACGTAACACTGGCCCCGTTACGCTAAGTCTGTCGGGAAGTGCAATAGACGTGGAAGAACGGGCGTTCAACGGCAGAAACTACTCGCGTCTTTACATAAATTGGCGATACGCCGGACGGGAGCAATATACGTGAATGTGTGAACCCACCATAAGCCTTCGGGCGAGACGGTACCGTCTATAGTGAGAATGGTACCATACAGATCCACCCTAAGCCTTTGTTTCCGATGTCGCCAATTGGCTATATACAGACTACACACACATCCACAGCCATTCCAACAGTACATAAAACACTCAACATGCATTTCACGCAATACATTCCCAGTTAAGGAGGCGCGATAATAATGAGCTTAGCTCGCATTGCGTGGATTCCCCTTGACGAACAAGTAACTGAGTAACACACACACACACACTCAGGCAGACGAACAGAAAGACAAACAGAAAGACCAACACAAGTTCAACAGGTACAGCAATAATAATTCATAGTATCAGTTTTTCATTTCCCTAAGAACCGGCGGCAAATACTACCGACTCCCACATTGATATACGGTACCACACATGATATACACTATATACTGAACACACCACCATTATATAACAACAATGATATACACTGTATACTGAACACACTACCATTATATAACAACAATGATATACACTGTATACTGAACACACCACCATTATATAACAACAATGATATACACTGTATACTGAACACACCACCATTATATAACAACAATGATATACACTGTATACTGAATAAACCACCATTATATAACAACAATGATATACACTGTATACTGAACACACCACCATTATATAACAACAATGATATACACTGTATACTGAACACACCACCATTATATAACAACAATGATATACACTGTATACTGAACAAACCACCATTATATAACAACAATGATATACACTGTATACTGAACAAACCACCATTATATAACAACAATGATATACACTGTATACTGAACAAACCACCATTATATAACAACAATGATATACACTGTATACTGAACAAACCACCATTATATAACAACAATGAAATACACTGTATACTGAACAAACCACCATTATATAACAACAATGATATACACTGTATACTGAACAAACCACCATTATATAACAACAATGATATACACTGTATACTGAACAAACCACCATTATATAACAACAATGAAATACACTGTATACTGAACAAACCACCATTATATAACAACAATGATATACACTGTATACTGAACAAACCACCATTATATAACAACAATGATATACACTGTATACTGAACAAACCACCATTATATAACAACAATGATATACACTGTATACTGAACAAACCACCATTATATAACAACAATGATATATACTGTATACTGAACAAACCACCATTATATAACAACAATGATATATACTGTATACTGAACAAACCACCATTATATAACAACAATGATATATACTGTATACTGAACAAACCACCATTATATAACAACAATGATATACACTGTATACTGAACAAACCACCATTATATAACAACAATGATATACACTGTATACTGAACAAACCACCATTATATAACAACAATGATATACACTGTATACTGAACAAACCACCATTATATAACAACAATGATATATACTGTATACTGAACAAACCACCATTATATAACAACAATGATATATACTGTATACTGAACAAACCAATATTATATAACAACAATGATATATACTGTATACTGAACAAACCACTATTATATAACAACAATGATATACACTGTATACTGAACAAACCACTATTATATAACAACAATGATATATACTGTATACTGAACAAACCACCATTATATAACAACAATGATATACACTGTATACTGAACAAACCACCATTATATAACAACAATGATATATACTGTATACTGAACAAACCACCATTATATAACAACAATGATATACACTGTATACTGAACAAACAATATTATAACAACAATGATATATATACTGTATACTGAACAAACCACCATTATATAACAACAATGATATACACTGTATACTGAACAAACCAGTATTATATAACAACAATGATAATTATATACTGTATACTGAACACACCACCATTATATAACAACAATGATATACACTGTATACTGAACACACCACCATTATATAACAACAATGATATATACTGTATACTGAACAAACCACTATTATATAACAACAATGATATACACTGTATACTGAACAAACCACTATTATATAACAACAATGATATACACTGTATACTGAACACACCACCATTATATAACAATGATATACACTGTATACTGAACAAACCACTATTATATAACAACAATGATATACACTGTATAATGAACAAACCACCATTATATAACAACAATGATATACACTGTATACTGAACACACCACCATTATATAACAACAATAATATACACTGTGTACTGAACAAACCACTATTATATAACAATGATATATACTGTATACTGAACAAACCACTATTATATAACAACAATGATATACACTGTATACTAAACAAACCACTATTATATAACAACAATGATATATACTGTATACTGAACACACCACCAATATATAACAACAATGATATATACTGTATACTGAACAAACCACTATTATATAACAACAATGATATACACTGTATACTGAACAAATTACTATTATATAACAACAATGATATACACTGTATACTGAACACACCACCAATATATAACAACAATGATATACACTGTATACTGAACAAACCACCATTATATAACAACAATGATATATACTGTATACTGAACAAACCACCATTATATAACAACAATGATATACACTGTATACTGAACACACCACCATTATATAACAACAATGATATACACTGTATACTGAACACACCACCATTATATAACAACAATGATATACACTGTATACTGAACAAACCACCATTATATAACAACAATGATATACACTGTATACTGAACAAACCACCATTATATAACAACAATGATATACACTGTATACTGAACAAACCTATATTATATAACAATGATATACACTGTATACTGAACAAACCACTATTATATAACAACAATGATATACACTGTATACTGAACAAACCACCATTATATAACAACAATGATATACACTGTATACTGAACAAACCACTATTATATAACAACAATGATATACACTGTATACTGAACAAACCACTATTATATATCAACAATGATATACACTGTATACTGAACAAACCAGTATTATATAACAACAATGATATACACTGTATACTTTTTTTTTTTTTTTTAAGAGACAATGAACGGAGGAAGGAAAAACACAGATAAAACAAAAAGGTCCATGTGCCTAAAGGCATCCTCCATTCATAAAATGTTTGTAACAACTGGATTTAAACATTTGTAGATTGTAAGTTTGTGGAAAGCAATTCGAGGGAAGTGAATTCCAAAGAGTAGTAGCTCTGGGGATAAATGAATTCTGATAAGCAGAAGTTCTGCATTGTGGAGGAGAAAGTGTAAATTCATGGGCGCTCTCAGCTGCCCTAGTTCTACGGGGAAAGATGTGGAGAGGCGGCACAATTGAAGCAAGTTCCTCGGAACAATTGCTGTGAAAATATCTGTAGAATAATGCAAGGGATGCAACGTTTCTTCGTATGGATAATGTAGGAAGGTCCTGTGTGATTGCAGGGTTATTGATTAATCTAATAGCTTTATTTTGAATTTTGTCCAACTGCCTCAATGCAACCACTCCACTTCCACCCCACAGAGGTGAACAGTAATCCATCTGAGAACGCACATGACTTTTATATATCACGGCCAACTGCTCGTCAGTGAAGAATTCTCGAACTCTGTACAGGAGTCCCAGTTTTTTAGAGGCATTCTTAGCAATGCTTCTAACATAATGTGTCCAGCTCAAGTTAGTAGTTAATGTTACACCAAGAATGTCAATACTAGGGGAAGTGGGAATATTTACATCATTAAAAAATATATGGGAGTCAGTGAGATTCTGTCGGTTAGAAAATTGAATGTATTTGGTTTTCTGTGCATTAAAGGAAACTAGATTCTTTTGTCCCCATCCATTAATTCTAGAAAGGTCCTGGTTTCAGAGAAATTGCAGTGTTTATTTTTGAATTTATAAGATCGGGTTGGGTGAAAGAATTGGTAAATGTGAAGGAACTGTGGAGTGTTGAGTCATCTGCGTAGGAATGTATTGGATTATGAGTGGTAGATATGAGATCATTGATATGAATGAGGAACAGAATTGGGGCCAAAAACTGATCCCTGGGGAACACCAGCATTTATTGAGTGAAATTGAGAATAAAGGCCATCTACCATTACACGTATTTTTCTGTTATGAAGATAAGAAGAAATTAGTGGAACTAATGATGCAAGGCCGTAGTGTGACATCTTCGACAATAAGGATTGATGCCAGACTCTATCAAATGCCTTTGATATATCCAGTGCTATTGTATGTGTTTCACCATGTTGGTCTGTAGCTTGGTTGATTTGATACTGAACAAACCACCATTATATAACAATGATATACACTGTATACTGAACACACCACCATTATATAACAACAATGATATACACTGTATACTGAACAAACCACCATTATATAACAACAATGATATATACTGTATACTGAACAAACCACTATTATATAACAACAATGATATACACTGTATACTGAACAAACCACTATTATATAACAACAATGATATATACTGTATACTGAACAAACCACTATTATATAACAACAATGATATACACTGTATACTGAACAAACCACCATTATATAACAACAATGATATATACTGTATACTGAACACACCACCATTATATAACAACAATGATATACTGTATACTGAACAAACCACTATTATATAACAACAATGATATACACTGTATACTGAACAAACCACTATTATATAACAACAATGATATATACTGTATACTGAACACACCACCATTATATAACAACAATGATATACACTGTATACTGAACAAACCACTATTATATAACAACAATGATATACACTGTATACTGAACAAACCACCATTATATAACAACAATGATATATACTGTATACTGAACAAACCACCATTATATAACAACAATGATATACACTGTATACTGAACAAACCACCATTATATAACAACAATGATATATACTGTATACTGAACAAACCACCATTATATAACAAAAATTATATATACTGTGTACTGAACAAACCACTATTATATAACAACAATGATATACACTGTATACTGAACAAACCACCATTATATAACAACAATGATATATACTGTATACTGAACAAACCACCATTATATAACAACAATGATATATACTGTATACTGAACAAACCACCATTATATAACAAAAATGATATATACTGTATACTGAACAAACCACCATTATATAACAACAATTATATATACTGTATACTGAACAAACCACCATTATATAACAACTATTATATATACTGTATACTGAACAAACCACCATTATATAACAACTAAAATGATATATAATGTACACCAAAAAAACATTATATAATAACCACCGATATATATCAACATAGTTATATATACTGTACACTGACCAAACCCCCAATAAATATCAAGTTATCAACACCATAATATTCCACCATTATATAACAACATAATGATATATAGGCTACAGTACACTCAACAACACAATGATATATACTGAACAAACCACTAGTATACTGTAAAACAATACAAAATACTATATACCGTGAACTGAACAATAACAAACTTATATAACAACCACCACAAACACACAGAGCTGAATTATTCCCTCCCTCGCCTTGGATGTGGTGACAGGAATACAATCTGGATGGACAGATAATCAGTTCTCCCCCCCCCCCCCTGCCCCCCAATATAGAATCCCTGGCCTGGGGGGGGGGGGTAAGGATTACAATATGCAACCAGGATTATGTGAGGAAACGCCAATATTATTTAAGGGGAGGTTTGTTTGATTTCTGGACCCCCTTCTCTGTAATGATTAACCCCATTAGATTGGCTATTGTAAGACCTTTCGTGCCATTTAGGTGTTGATAATTTTCCTGGCGAGCGATTTGTGTAACATTTAGGTGTCGATTTGTTTTCCTGGCGAGCGATAGCGAGTCTGTAATTTGGGAAGGACATATTTTGTCTACCAAAAATGTACAAATTTATCACGATGGGGGATCTTGTGTGTATTGTTTAAGATGGATGGAGGTCTTGGGAGAAAACTAAAGGAAATAATAAAACAAATAAATTAACAAATAAACACAAATCAAGCCTTAATTCGATTTAACCTAACTTAACTGACTGATCCTATGAGCTGAGTAATGAATAATGTGTTGCATTCATATTTTATAACTTTGGTTTTCGTTTTTTTTTTCACATAAATATTCACATAGTGAGAATTCAAGTTTGCAACCTACACAATAATCGAAAATAGTCTATCTCGGTTGCATTATAATATTCGCAGCGTGTGAATATTAGCCATGGTAAGTCGAGACAGGTGGAACATCAGTCACTGGGACTAGTCAATGTGGGAGGGATAGTTGTGGATAGCAGTGGGCGGGATAGTAGGGTGGAGGATATTAGTTTTGGTATAGTTGTGGTGGCTAGTAGTGCGGAGTTTAGTCATTTGGCTAGTAGTGTGGTAGAGGGTAGTAGTGTGGTGGTGGATAGTAGTGTGGTGGTGGATAGTAGAGTGGTGGTGGTGGATAGTAGTGTGGTGGTGGATAGTAGAGTGGTGGTGGATAGTAGTGTGGTGGTGGTGGATAGTAGTGTGGTGGTGGATAGTAGTGTGGTGGTGGTGGATAGTAGTGTGGTGGTGGATAGTAGTGTGGTGGTGGATAGTAGTGTGGTGGTGGTGGATAGTAGAGTGGTGGTGGTGGATAGTAGTGTGATGGTGGATAGTAGTGTGGTGGTGGTGGATAGTAGTGTGGTGGTGGATAGTAGTGTGGTGGTGGTGGATAGTAGAGTGGTGGTGGTGGATAGTAGTGTGATGGTGGATAGTAGTGTGGTGGTGGTGGATAGTAGTGTGGTGGTGGTGGATAGTAGTGTGGTGGTGGATAGTAGTGTGGTGGTGGATTGTAGTGTGGTGGTGGATAGTGCTATGGATAGTAGTGTGGTGGTGGTGGATAGTAGTGTGGTGGTGGATAGTAGTGTGGTGGTGGATAGTAGTGTGGTGGTAGTGGATAGTAGTGTGGTGGTGGATAGTAGTGTGGTGGTGGATAGTAGTGTGGTGGTGGTGGATAGTAGTGTGGTGGTGGTGGATAGTAGTAGGGTGGTGGATAGTAGTGTGGTGGTGGATAGTAGTGTGGTGGTGGATAGTAGTGTGGTGGTGGTGGATAGTAGTGTGGTGGTGGTGGATAGTAGTAGGGTGGTGGATAGTAGTAGGGTGATGGATAGTAGTGTGGTGGTGGTGGATAGGAGTGTGGTGGTGGTGGATAGGAGTGTGGTGGTGGTGGATAGTAGTGTGGTGGTGGATAGTGCTATGGATAGTAGTGTGGTGGTGGTGGATAGGAGTGTGGTGGTGGATAGTGCTATGGATAGTAGTGTGGTGGTGGATAGTGCTATGGATAGTAGTGTGGTGGTGGATAGCGCTATGGATAGTAGTGTGGTGGTGGATAGTAGTGTGGTGGTGGATAGTAGTGTGGTGGTGGATAGTAGTGTGGTGGTGGATAGTAGTGTGGTGGTGGATAGTAGTGTGGTGGTGGTGGATAGTGCTATGGATAGTAGTGTGGTGGTGGATAGTGCTATGGATAGTAGTGTGGTGGTGGATAGTGCTATGGATAGTAGTGTGGTGGTGGATAGTGCTATGGATAGTAGTGTGGTGGTGGATAGTAGTGTGGATAGTAGTGTGGTGATGGATAGTGCTATGGATAGTAGTGTGGTGGTGGATAGTAGTGTGGTGGTGGATAGTGCTATGGATAGTAGTGTGGTGGTGGATAGTGCTATGGATAGTAGTGTGGTGGTGGATAGTGCTATGGATAGTAGTGTGGTGGTGGATAGTGCTATGGATAGTAGTGTGGTGGTGGATAGTAGTGTGGTGGTGGATAGTAGTGTGGTGGTGGATAGTAGTGTGGTGGTGGTGGATAGTAGTGTGGTGGTGGATAGTAGTGTGGTGGTGGATAGTGCTATGGATAGTAGTGTGGTGGTGGATAGTAGTGTGGTGGTGGATAGTAGTGTGGTGGTGGATAGTAGTGTGGTGGTGGATAGTAGTGTGGTGGTGGTGGATAGTGCTATGGATAGTAGTGTGGTGGTGGATAGTAGTGTGGTGGTGGATAGTAGTGTGGTGGTGGATAGTAGTGTGGTGGTGGTGGATAGTAGTGTGGTGGTGGTGGATAGTAGTGTGGTGGTGGATAGTAGTGTGGTGGTGATAGTAGTGTGGTGGTGGTGGATAGTAGTGTGGTGGTGGATAGTAGTGTGGTGGTGGTGGATAGTAGTGTGGTGGTGGTGGATAGTAGTGTGGTGGTGGATAGTAGTGTGGTGGTGGATAGTAGTGTGGTGGTGGATAGTGCTATGGATAGTAGTGTGGTGGTGGATAGTAGTGTGGTGGTGGATAGTGCTATGGATAGTAGTGTGGTGGTGGATAGTAGTGTGGTGGTGGATATTAGTGTGGTGGTGGATAGTAGTGTGGTGGTGGATAGTGCTATGGATAGTAGTGTGGTGGTGGATAGTGCCATGGATAGTAGTGTGGTGGTGGATAGTAGTGTGGTGGTGGATAGTAGTGTGGTGGTGGATAGTATTGTGGTGGTGGATAGTAGTGTGGTGGTGGATAGTGCTATGGATAGTAGTGTGGTGGTGGATAGTAGTGTGGTGGTGGATTGCAGTGTGGTGGTGGATAGTAGTGTGGTGGTGGATTGTAGTGTGGTGGTGGATAGTAGTGTGGTGGTGGATAGTAGTGTGGTGGTGGATTGTAGTGTGGTGGTGGATTGTAGTGTGGTGGTGGATAGTAGTGTGGTGGTGGATAGTAGTGTGGTGGTGGATTGTAGTGTGGTGGTGGATAGTAGTGTGGTGGTGGATTGTAGTGTGGTGGTGGATAGTAGTGTGGTGGTGGATTGTAGTGTGGTGGTGGATAGTGCTATGGATAGTAGTGTGGTGGTGGATAGTAGTGTGGTGGTGGATAGTAGTGTGGTGGTGGATAGTAGTGTGGTGGTGGATTGTAGTGTGGTGGTGGATAGTGCTATGGATAGTAGTGTGGTGGTGGATAGTAGTGTGGTGGTGGATAGTAGTGTGGTGGTGGATAGTAGTGTGGTGGTGGTGGATAGTAGTGTGGTGGTGGTGGATAGTAGTGTGGTGGTGGTGGATAGTAGTGTGGTGGTGGATAATAGTGTGGTGGTGGATAGTAGAGTGGTGGAGAGTAGTGTGGTGGTGGTGGATAGGAGTGTGGTGGTGGTGGATAGTAGTGTGGTGGTGGATAGTAGTGTGGTGGTGGTGGATAGTAGTGTGGTGGTGGTGGATAGTAGTGTGGTGGTGGATAGTGCTAGTGTCTGGTGGTGGTGTGTGGTGGTGGTGGATAGTAGTGTGGTGGTGGATAGTAGTGTGGTGGTGGTGGATAGTAGTGTGGTGGTGGATAGTAGTGTGGTGGTGGATAGTAGTGTGGTGGTGGATAGTAATGTGGTGGTGGTGGATAGTAGTATGGTGGTGGTGGATAGTAGTATGGTGGTGGTGGATAGTAGTGGTGGTGGTAGTAGTGTGGTGGTGGATAGTAGTGTGGTGGTGTAGTGTGTGGTGGTAGTAGTAGGGTGGTGGATAGTGTGGTGTGGTGGTGTGTGTGGTGGATAGTAGTGTGGTGGTGGTGGATAGTAGTGTGGTGGTGGATAGTATGTGGTGGTGGTGGATAGTGTGGTGGTGGTGGATAGTAGTGTGGTGGTGGATAGTAGTGTGGTGGTGGATAGATTGTGGTGGTGGATAGTAGTGTGGTGGTGGATAGCAGTGGTGGTGGATAGTAGTGTGGTGGTGGTGGATAGTAGTAGGGTGATGGATAGTAGTAGGGTGATGGATAGTAGTGTGGTGGTGGTGGATAGTAGTGTGGTGGTGGATAGTAGTGTGGTGGTGGTGTAGTGTGTGGTGGATAGTAGTGTGGTGGTGGATAGTAGTGTGGTGGTGGTGGATAGTAGTGTGGTGGTGGATAGTAGTGTGGTGGTGGTGGATAGTAGTGTGGTGGTGGATAGTAGTGTGGTGGTGGATAGTAGTGTGGTGGTGGTGGATAGTAGTAGGGTGGTGGATAGTAGTAGGGTGATGGATAGTAGTGTGGTGGTGGTGGATAGTAGTGTGGATGCTAGTAGTGTTATGGATAGTAATGTGGAGGATACTAGTGTAGTGGATAGTCAAACAGCTGCCACATTGGTCACTTGTAACATGCATTATACATTGTTCCTGCGATACTCGCCCACCTCCAGGAATAGGATTTCAATATGTTTAGATCTAATTGAGTTCCTGTGTGGGTGTGTGTGTGTGTGTGTATGTGTGTATCATAGCAGCTGTACTGATACAATAGGCTTTGATATTTTCATGCTAGTAACACGAAACAATGACTGATGTGTGGTACTGTATGGTACTGTCCCTTGATGCTATTTGAGAGAGAGAGAGAGAGAGAGAGAGAGAGAGAGAGAGAGAGAGAGAGAGAGAGAGAGAGAGAGAGAGAGAGAGAGAGAGAGAGAGAGAGAGAGAGAGAGAGAGAGAGAATAAATTTGGAAAGGATATCGCAAAATATAGGAATAAAAATAAAAATTTACTCTGGTCTCCCAATAGTCCTACCAAAATTAAAAAACAAAAATCTTATGATAACCCAAAATAAAATTATATCTACCTCTTCAAGTTGGAGCGTGGGATATGATGCCGTGGAAGACTGCCAGCACTTCATCTGGAGAAAAGGTTACACAATTTTTAGTTGAGACGATTTAGACTGACCCAATTATTTGTATTTGTATTTACTTGATAAAACATATATTATAACATAGACCTACTAAAACAGAGATTATAAATGTAAGGTTATTTTTATATAATTGTGAATTGTTGATCAACGTAGCACGGAATATTATAGGTTGGGTTGTGAACCATAACAAAATTTATTAGATAAAATAATTACAAAATAGATATTTGGCCTAACCTCTCATATATATCCATTTAAAGTTATCCATTTTAGTTTCACCTTAGACCTCCATTAAGTTTTAAAAAATACCACTAAGACCCCCTTTCGAGATTAATTTGTAAATTTGTCGGTAGAAAAAATCCCGTCCAAAGGCCGATTTCTCTTAAATTACAGGCTGGCTGTCGCTCGCCAGGCAAGAAAATCGACACCTAAATGGCCGAAAGGTTTAAATGTTGACAAAGAAATGGAGTAAAATTTCTTATAATCGCCAAATTAATGTGCCACACGTCTTGTAATGTATAAATTAATGGGTCTAGACATGAGGAGGAAAGGGGTCCAGAAAAAAAACCCATAAATCTTCCCCTAAGCTGGCTACACATGTAGGTGACTGGCGTGAGGATTGTCTGAGGATTGGCGTCAACCCAACGCCGTTGTGATGCCAGTCGTTTGCGTGTAGGGACTGTCCTGCTGCCACTACATATGCAGACAATTGGAGCCTTGATGTCTGTTCTCACGCTAAGCATTAACGACACTCGTCAGCGTGTGTGGGGTTTTGACTATGAGGCTACGTATGATGCTAATCCACAAACGATAATCCTCACGCCAGCCACCTACGTGTGTGGCCAGCTTAGGGGGAAATTTATATACTTGTTTTTTTCTAGACCCCTTTCTTCAAACAACTGTTGGCCAGGTTCATATAGGTCGACATACCGACAACACAGCCAGTATTTTACGCTACACCTGTTATCTTGCGCATCATTTGACGATCAGATTGTAATGAATTGTGTAGACAGTGTTGTGTGGTGGTTAGCACGTTCGGCTGTTTATCCCTTGATCCAGGGTTGAATCCCAGGTGTTTTGGGTGGGAAGAGAAATGTGTGTTTTTAAGGGGGATCACCGGCTTTTTTTTTTAGCTTTCTCTCCTTTCCTCTCTTTCTCTGGCTTATATCCATTCGGCCCCATTCAGCCAACTGTTTCAAGACGTTTATCCCTATCCAGGTGTAGATTTCTTCCTGGCGAGCGATAGCGAGCCAGCATTGTATGGAGAAATCCGGAGACATTTTTCTATCGAAAAATTTACAAATTTAGCTTGTTGTCAAAACAAACATATATAATATAGATATATATGCAGGCTCGCTATCGCTCGCCAGGAAAATACTGACACCTGGATGGGGGTAAACGTCTTAAAACAGTAGGCTGAATGGGGCCGAATGGATAAAAGCCAAAGAGAGAAGGAGAGAAAGAAAAAAAGCGAGGTGGGCTCCCTTAAATTGTTTGTCTAGATTTGGTTCATAATCCCTGGAATTATTAACAGTGGCGCATATCTGCAACACTATTCAACTAAGTATTTATTTCAATATATATATTTTACTTGAAGGGCTACAATTACCTACCATTTGATTTTGCATAATTTATTTAGTCAGTGGCACACTGCTTAGATATGTAAATAGTTAAACTGTCCAAGCAGGCCTACTTGGCTAAACTAGATAATAATCATACGTTTTACCACTACAGTCGGTTTTTCATATCTTAACTAGTTTCATTATCATTTCATCAATTAAGTGCATATCATGATCCATTTTAAGTATTACAACTATTGATACTGGCGAACAATCTCTTACACCTACGCTCTTTGAACAAGTAAATGCAATTATGAATACAACGCATCCCAAGTTAATTATCTCAGAATTCTTTTTATATTAAACGATTTTGATAAGTTTTGGAAGGACCTGTAAGAGTCAACAAGTTACTCAATATAATTTATAAGTTTTCGAATCCCAAATAAATGTATTAAGCTCCATAAAATCGGCCAATGTTACCCAGAATGATAATAGAATAACACCATACTATACTGTACCGGTATAATTAGTTTGATCATTGGAGTACTGGTGCCGGTAATGTATAACAGCACTCGCTTCATAACGTTATTACTAAATATAGGTTTCGAGCTGTCTATGCGTAATGTATTCATATCTACAGGAAAAACTTAATATATATAAAGTTCAGGAATTCTTGCATACCGGTACCCGGAACTTACTTGTCGCGCATATACAGTATGTATAACCATTTATTCACTGTATATGTTTTGTATTCCCTTACGCACCTACTCTCACTCGCTCACTCACTCTCACTCTCACTCTCTCTCTCTCTCTCTCTCTCTCGTACATAAACTCGTACCGGTAGTACATATTAAATCCCTGGACAAACACGAAAGTTAGGAATAATGAAAGCAGTACCGGAGGCGGGGGCAAGTGGTGAAGGCCAAGTGGAGGGGATACTTTTATTTTATATTTCTGTTTCCCTTATTTTGACTGTATTAACCCCCGAGGATCACTAAATATTAGTTTATATATATATATATATATATAATATATATATACCGGTATATATATATACCGGTATACAGTATATATATATATATCGTATGTGGCATTTGGAAATGTTATTTAAGTTAGTGGTGTAATATTAGTTATTAAGCGACTAAGATTATTTTACCCATTAGTTTGGCGGGGATTATAAGACATTTCGCTCCATTCTGGTAGTTATTTTTCCCTGGCGAGCGATAAAGAGCCTGCAATTTCGGAGAAACCGGACTCTGACTAGGACATTTTTGTTCCGAATAATATTAGTTTGATGAGGGGTTTGGAGGGGCAGGGTTTATTCCCCTATTAAATTAATGGGGACTACGGAAACTTTTCTTAGCTTGAAGGGGGTCTGGGGCAACGTTTTTAAGCTTGAAGGGGGTCTGATGCAAAATTGTTAAGCTTGAAGAATGTTGAGGCAGAAATATAACAACATTTGCCAAACAGGCAAGACAGCCACACTGATAAAACAAAAATATACTATTTATAAAATCACAACCAGACCACTCAACTTGTGAGACTAATTAGGTTTCACTGATGATATCAAGCACCAAGGGCCTTATCGTATGTAGAGGGTCTAATGAACTCTTAAATTAAAGCTTAATTAATAGGCAAACTTCGTTCACTGTGCAGTACAATAATGCCTCTTCATTATAGTCCGGCTATCCTAATAAGAGTTTCTGTAGATCGTCAAAAAATATACGGTAATATACTAAGTTATGACTGGGTAAAGAACTCACACTGAGAAAGGTAATATAGCTCTTATTCCAAAGTCAGTAGGTCACAAAGTGTTAACAATATCTACACCATGGCATAGAAAGCCCAAAGAACTCCAAATATCAACAACTGCAGAGTAAATGGACATGTGGTGATGGAGGAGTGTTAGGCCTCCATTGACCAGTGTCCTTGGGGTGTGAAGATGGTGTAGTCGTGGCACCCAGGTTTAGTTGAGGCTTTAGTGTAGTCTCATTGAGGTGCTGTGGTGGTGGCTCTGAGGCTGCAGGTGTACAGTATATACCAGTTATGAACAAAGCACTTTGACTAGTTATAGACAATGTTGTGAGATGACCAAGCAACAGTTGTGCCAGTTTTAGGCAAAGAATAACAACCAGTTGCAAATACAGTATATCCGCTTGATTACTGCCATTGCAAACCATGAAATATTAAAGCTGATACCAGTAAAAAACAAAGCACCTCCACCAATCATAGACAAAGTGAACCGTTTTAAGTAAAGGATGACAATAATTAGCTGCCCTTGACTTCTGGCAAGCCAGTCGTCTTCATACTCTGCGTTTTCCTGGTGCTATTGTTCCGGGGTAACAGGTGATTAAACTGCTTCAAGCTCCGTGATATTTTGACTCTAATATGCCTTTAATTTGGCTCTCTATTACTCTTTCAACTTGAGGGAGACACTTATTACAGGCAGTGTTGCCTTTTGTCTCCTTCTAACACATAAAACAAAAAATGTGAGTGTACGAGGGCAGTGGCAAGCTAATAGGTAGCTCTAGCTCGGAATTTAGCAAGTGCCGATATTCGGTGGTGATCAAGGCTTCCTGAATATGTTTAAGGGGGGGACTCGGGTAGTAGCATAACAAAATACAAGTCAAAATTCATACCTCTGTGTTATCAAGTATCCACATCAAGCACAATGGACATATATGCTGAAAAGGATAATGTGTCCACTAACAGAAACGTATGACTACAATTTGCCTGATCTCGTTAAAAAAAGAAGGCAGTCAGACCACTCAACCAGTGAGACTAATTAGGTTTTACGATCATCACGCACCAAGGACCTTATCGTGGCCAGGTTTAATAAACACTTAATTAATAAGCAAACCTTCACGCACTTTGCAGTACAATAATGCCATCTTTCATTATATTCTGGCTATTCTTACATGGTTTTATTCAGTTCGTCATATAAAAAAAAGTAGTTATTCATAGCTACAGAATGGGTTATCCAATTATTATAAATGTTGCCATATTAAGTAAAATTGACATACCCGGTACAGTAGTTGCTGAAAATATAAGGTTTATGAACTGCAATGTTTGACTGTAAATTTACCCACATGAATTCGTAACCACTCAGCGATTATAGGCTATGCAAGGAAGTCAAAATAATGTGATTGACTTACATGAAATACCGTATACGCAACCGTTAGTTGATTAATCTATATTAACTAACGCATATAAAAATATACTTATAATACTTTTCTTTCCATGTATAGAATCACGGAATGTGTGCAAAATTACGTGACCAATTGAACAAATTGCCTGATTTCGTTAGGAAAAAAAGGCAACCACTTCCCTCAGCTCCTATGACCAAGGGTATTAGCGCGGCAAGTCTAATTAATTTTTAATTAATAGGCAAACTCTTCACTCACTTCTTGATGGTAAGTCCCTTTGTAACCAGTCTTAATTGGTTTCTGCACTTTACGCTTGATTAGAGGCCGATTGAGAATTCCCGGGCCAAAATCATTCAGTCCAGCTGTGCGTGTAAACTTAATTGATTTTGGATGTACCGGGTACTTGTGTATTTCATAATGGTGATATATCGCGCGCGCACACTCACTCGTTATATTGTAACTGCGAAAGATGTAAAGCAAGAGAAATCCAACGATTCCATAATTAACGTACCGGTAAATATCATACATATATATATTTGGATATTGACCACCCTAGCACCAGCTGCGCTAATATATATATATATATATATATATATATATATATATATATATATATATATATATATAGAGAGAGAGAGAGAGAGAGAGCGCATAGATTTTATTTCTTTATCTAAGGAATTAAGAGGCACAGCATTTACGGAAGATAAACTTGGATCATGGTTTAATAACCAGGTATGCATATTAACTTTATTAATGATCCAATCTATTTCATTTTGCTCCATACCTGACTTTAAGTCCCCAGTGTTTAAGCTAAAGAGATAAAGGCTTTGAGGAATAGCCTTCTTCTAGGAGAGCGACAGCAAGTCTACAATTTAGAATCGGGAAAAACAATCAAAATCAGCAATAATATTAAACAAAATAAAACAGTACTCCCCTAAATACATTAGATGAGTTAGCATTCAAATTGCCTAGCCTTTCTAAAACTTTCAGGAGACGATGGCACTTATATAATATTCAGGAGACGACGATGGCACTTATATAATATTCAGGAGACGATGGCACTTATATAATATTCAGGAGACGATGGCACTTATATAATATTCAGGGACGATGGTCTTATATAATATTCAGGAGACGATGGCACTTATATAATATTGGAACGATGGCACTTATATAATATTCAGGAGACGATGGCACTTATATAATATTCAGGAGACGATGGCACTTATATAATATTCAGGAGACGATGGCACTTATATAATATTCAGGAGACGATGGCACTTATATAATATTCAGGAGACGATGGCACTTATATAATATTCAGGATGGCACTATATATATTGGGAAGGCACTTATATAATATTCAGGAGACGATGGCACTTATATAATATTCAGGAGACGATGGCACTTATATAATATTCTAGCTATGATTAGACGAGTTTGTTCATTTTGGGAAGGGTCTGAGGGAGTCCAAGGTTTACTACTGATAGATTTGGGAAGGGTCTGAGGGAGTCCAAGGTTTACTACTGATAGATTGTATCCCTTGGTTTCCTTAACCCCTTCTGTACCGACGACGTCTTTTTAATTATAGTCTAGCTATATTTAGATGTCAATGTGCATTTTAAGAAGGCTCTGTGGTAAAAAGGGTTAATTGAGATAGTTTAAAGCCTGACCTTGTTTAAACTAAAGATAATCGTCTAATAGTAGCCAGAATAAAGTTAAATGGACGTCATCGGTACTGAATGGGTTAAGGTTCTACCTAATACTCGATGGGGCAGGTTCCGGTACATGAATCGGGGCCATACAAAGAGGGGGGGGGGGGGACACACCCATGGATCAATTAATGCCAGTAATATCCTTTTTTTGTATTTAATCATGTGAAATTTAAAAACATTACCAGCAGCTAATGTCACTCACTCATGGTATCATACTTTTGCATATAAACAAAACTAAATTAATGCTAACTCACGGTATTATTGTAGCCTACGAAATGTTAAATGTACCGTATGTGCAGTACCGGGGTAATCCAAAATGCCCTAAATTATTGCATAGGCTATGCTACTAAGACGACTTTTGAGACTATATAAACAATACTATATCAGTGTGTTTTTTACGGACTGAAAATGTAATAAGTGACTTCCCGATGATTAATGAAAATATCGGAAACTATTATACCTCAGAGATAACTACTACACCTAATCAACATATGAATGACAGGTTTCACAATTCAGAGCATACTTCCTTAAGAAATGTTCCTAATAACTGTAAATCCAGATAGTGGCCCACCATTTTAACGTCAGCAGAACACACAGACTATAGCTACGGATTCTTTCTATTTAACGTCAGCAGAACACACAGACTATAGCTACGGATTCTTTCTATTTAACGTCAGCAGAACACACAGACTATAGCTACGGATTCTTTATATTTAACGTCAGCAGAACACACAGACTATAGCTACGGATTCTTTATATTTAACGTCAGCAGAACACACAGACTATAGCTACGGATTCTTTCTATTTAACGTCAGCAGAACACACAGACTATAGCTACGGATTCTTTCTATTTAACGTCAGCAGAACACAGACTATAGCTACGGATTCTTTCTATTTAACGTCAGCAGAACACACAGACTATAGCTACGGATTCTTTATATTTAACGTCAGCAGAACACACAGACTATAGCTACGGATTCTTTATATTTAACGTCAGCAGAACACACAGACTATAGCTACGGATTCTTTATATTTAACGTGAGCAGAACACACAGACTATAGCTACGGATTCTTTATATTTAACGTGAGCAGAACACACAGACTATAGCTACGGATTCTTTATATTTAACGTCAGCAGAACACACAGACTATAGCTACGGATTCTTTATATTTAACGTCAGCAGAACACACAGACTATAGCTACGGATTCTTTCTATTTTACTTGTGATTCTTGTTTTTCTCTTTTAAGGGGAGGTTTTTAGTTTGGTCCCTAGATATCCTTCAAGCTTAAGATTACACCCCCTTGAGACCCTTTCAAGATAAATTTGTACATTTTTCGGTAGAAAAATGTCCCGGCTGAAAGCCGGTTCCTCTTAAATTACAGGCTCGCTATCGCTCGCCAGGATAAAATCGACACCTAAATGGCACGAAAGGTCTTAAAATTGACAGAAATGGGTTGAAAGTTCTTAAAATCGTCAAAATAATGGGGCGAACGTCTTAACATTAGGAAAACAATGGGGCTAAACATGAGGGAGAAAGGAGTCAAGAGAAGAAAAAAAATCCCTCAAGTGGATATCTCCCCTGAAGATACGATGACGCATTTCTGTTCTGTTTGCTGGCTATTATTGGACTACATAATTCAGATTAGGAAGGGTATATTATGTAAGTTTGAGGGTTAATTGAGATCGCTTTTACCCATTAAATTCCCACAGATCTTTCCTAAGCTGTAGATAATCGTATGATAGCGAGAACAAACTATCAAAACGCGGCATAATCCTCAAGGGGTTAATCAAGTTGAAAGTAAGGTGTGAACATTGTTGTCTACCTCTAAAGCAGCTTTCCATCGTCGTAGGTAAAACATAAAATACTATTAAATTGTAGAAAGTCTATAATAACACACACCAATGGGCGGTTGGGCTTAAGGGGAGGTATTTAGTTTGTTCCCTAGACCTCCATCAAGCTTAAAATGACATCCCCTTGAGTCCCTTTCAAGATAAATTTGTACATTTTTCGGTAGAAAAATGTCCCGGCCAAAGGCCGGTTCCTCTTAAATTACAGGCTCGCTATCGCTCGCCAGGATAAAATCGACACCAGAATTGCACGGAAGGTCTTAATATGGGGTGAAAGTTCTTTAAATCGCTAAACTAATGGGGCAAACGTTTTATAATATAAACAGCAATGGGGCTAAACATGAGGGAGAAAGGGGTCCAGAAAAAATCCCTCAAGTGGAGATTTCCCCTTAAGGGGGGGATGGCCGTATTATTTTGCTGGTTTGTGTATTTGTGTGTTCTTTTGTTTGGTTTCCTCGATAGATCTCCATCAAGCTTTACAAAATACCCCTTAGACCCCCCCTCCCCTTTCAAGATATATTTGTACTTTTTTCGGTAGAAAAATGTCGCGACCGAAGGCCGTTTTCTCTCAAAATGACATGTTCGCTATCTCTTGCCCGGTAAAAATCGACACCTAAATAGCACGAAAAGTCTTAAAATTGACAACGAAATGAGGCGAAGGGGGTTATAATCGCCAAACGTCATACAATCTGAAAATGAATGGGGCTTACCACGAGGAAGAAGAAGGACAAAAGGACCCATCTCCCCTTAAGCGACCCTCTCCCGTGAACAGGTATACAAGCTAGATAATCGAGTGAGTTGAAGGCGAATCATTCACGGCCACCCTCTCTCGGGGATTACGCCGTTTGGCAATAGATAGATTGAGAGACTTTTATATAAGTAACACCCTGTTCTTAACATTAATCATCAATTACAAACCCCAATTTACTTGAAAAAACTAATGAAAGCATATGCTCCTTCCAGGATTCGAACTCGGGACACCACACCCAGAACATAAATACCTAAACCATTACACCACCAACAAGGTTAAAGGTTGAGTACACGATCACGATTAATATATTCCAGAACTACGCCTCCTACAGAGTGAGGTTCGTGTTAGCCTGATCACACATACCGGTAGAACTTACATTATACACTACATGCAAAGCTGTTAAGGGGGGAGGGGTCGTTCTTCTGGTCACCCTACTTCCTCATGCTTAGCTCCATTAGTTTTCAAATTAGGCTATATGACGTTCGCCCCATTAGTGTGTTGATTTTAAAACCTTTCGTCCCATTTCTATATCAATATCAAGACCTTTCGTACCATTTAGGTGTCGATTTTTTCCTGGCGAGCGATAGCAAGCCTGTAATTCAAGAGAATCCGGCCTTCGGCTTGGACATTTTGCTATCGAAAAATTAAAAAAATTATCTTGGAGGGGGTCAAGGTGTTTTTCTAAGCTTGATGGAGGTCTAGCGAGGAACCTAAGAAATAAAGGAATACATTAATTAATAGACCAAAAAACCAGTGCATCCCCCTTAACGAACACGCTTACACCATTTGGTCGTACACACATGCCACCTAACCGTTATCATGCACGATGATGACTTTATTCACACACAGCCACACACACACACACAGCCACACTCACATTAATATACCTACACAAGCAATCACCACACACACACACACACACAATTAAGTCGATCCAGGTGTCCAAATGAGTGTACCCCTTCTCAGGCACCTGTCATCTTAAGTCAGGAAGAGACGTCAACCTTGGTAGATACATACGATAATTTTATCAAGTCAGTATTCAATGCACAAAATAAATACATCCCCAAAAGAAAATTTAGATCAACACAGAACCAACCCAAATGGATGAATAATAGACTATTAGATCTTCTAGGACAAAAGAGAGGAATATATAGAAAAATTAGAAAAGGCGAAATTCACCTACTTGCTTACTATCAGAATCTATCAAGACAGGTAAAAAAGGATATTAGGAAAGAAAAAAGAAATTATGAAATTAAGGTTGCCAATGACTCAAAAATAATCCTAAAGCTTTTTACCAACTATATAAATCCAAGGTTAGAGATGTAATTGGTCCCCTTAAAACTTCGATAGGAGAAATGACAGAAAATGATTTAGAAATGTGCAGTACATTAAATGGTCAATTTCTTTCCGTTTTCACTAATGAAAATTTGGCACAGTTTCCAGAAGTCCGTAAGGTATATAGCGATAGTATAGAAAATAGGTTAAGTACGGTTACTATAAGTAGAAATAATGTGCTTAAGGAAATTGACAGACTGAAACCTCATAAATCGCCTGGTCCTGATGAGGTATATGCTAGAGTATTAAAAGAATGTAGGGATGAGTTAAGTTACCCATTAACATTTTTATTTAACAAGTCATTGGAGACAGGTATAGTTCCAGAAGCTTGGAAGCTTGCAAACGTAGTTCCGATCTTCAAAAAAGGTGACAAATCAATAGCATCCAATTACCGTCCCATTAGTCTTACATCAATCATAGGAAAGCTACTAGAGTCAATTATTGCTAGTAAAATTAGAAACCACTTAGATACATTTAATTTAATAAATTCTTCTCAGCATGGATTCACTCAGGGACGTTCTTGCCTTACTAATTTGCTTAGTTTTTTCTCAGAGGTATATGAAGCAGTAGATAATGACAAGTCATATGATATAATATATTTAGATTTCAGTAAAGCTTTCGACAGAGTCCCCCACGAGAGATTGATGAGAAAGGTTGAGGCGCATGGAATAGGTGGGGCGTTGTTGGGATGGATTAGGTCATGGCTAATTGGTAGGAAGCAGAGAGTCAGCATAAATGGTACGAAGTCAGAATGGGGAGCAGTCAAAAGTGGTGTCCCCCAGGGATCTGTATTGGGTCCTCTGTTGTTTGTTATATACATAAATGACCTTGATTTAGGTATAACTAGTAGGATAAGTAAATTTGCAGACGATACCAAGATGGGGAGAACAATTGATTCAGATAGAGATATAGAGTGCCTCCAAAGGGATCTAGATACCTTACACGAATGGTCAGTAAATTGGCAGATGAAGTTTAACATTGACAAATGCAAGGTATTAAAGATAGGGAAGATGCATACAAATGTTAAATATAAACTAGCTAATGTGGAATTAGAAAACTCGAATTGTGAGAAAGATCTAGGTGTGTTTGTTAGCAATGATTTGAAGCCTAGACAACAGTGTATAAGCGTTCGAAACAAGGCAAACAGGATTCTCGGGTTCATCTCAAGGAGTGTGAGTAACAGAACTGCTGATGTTATCTTAAAACTTTACTTGTCATTAGTGAGACCCCATATGGATTATGCTGTTCAATTTTGGTGTCCTTATTACAGAATGGACATAGATTCATTGGAGAGAGTACAACGTAGAATGACAAAAATGATCCATAATATTAGAAATCTTCCGTATAAAGAAAGGTTGAAGAAATTAGGCTTACATTCGTTAGAGAGACGCAGAGTTAGAGGGGATATGATAGAGGTGTTCAAGTGGGTTAGTGGGATTAACAAAGGGGACATGACAAATGTACTAAAGCTCAGTGATAGCGAAAGAACTCGTACCAATGGTTTCAAATTAGATAAATTTCGTTTCAGAAAAGATATAGGCAAATATTGGTTTGGTAACAGAGTTGTAGATGGGTGGAATGGACTACCAAGTGCTATAGTGGGATTAAAAACGATAGGGAGCTTTAAGATAAAATTGGATAAGCATATGGACGAGAAGGGTTGGGTGTGAAGGGGGATCAGCAGGGTTGGGCCAATCAGCGCTCTGCAGACCCCCGTAATCCTGCGTTAATCTCTAACCGTTTTGGTAAGATGATCCTCAGGGTATTAGAGTGTTGAGCCTATAATTGGGCTTTGTAATTGGGGTTGTGTGGGACAGGGATCTGCCTTGCTTAGGCCAATCGGCTTTCTGCAGACTCCCATTTTCTTATGTTCTTATGTTCTTATGTATATAACTACAGAAGCAGTCACACTCAGACTCGGGCATATGCCATTGAGGATCATGACGCGTTTTAGCAGTATATTTGGTTATCTGTAGCCGATTTGATACAGCTTAGCAATTATCAGTGGCCATCAATATGGTAAAGACTATCTCAATTAACCCTCTGAATACCATATACCATTCCTAATTTGATTAACAGTTTAATAATAGCCACAATAAACTAACAAAAAGCGTCATAATCCACAAGGGGATAAATGGAATGTTTCAGAATATTCCATCAAGTCAAAATTATGAAATAAAGTTTGTACCAGCTTTCAATGCAGGGTATTGTACACTCAACGACATAAGTTAGGGACCAAGTTTTCGAAGCTATCCCGAACAGAATCGAATCTTCGCATTAATTTGTTTACCGGTACCTAATATTTACATTTTGAAGGTTCATTTTGCAGTTGGAGAGTTTATATTGGGCCCAGATTACGATCTGTGAGTGTACTATCAACGACAACATTTCATTCCCCTAACCACCGAATGTGTGAATCCGAAACACCTGGGGATCGAAAGAACCAACCATTTATTGGAGGTTAATCACACTTCTTCCAGATGCTTCGTATTCGACCCCCAGGTGTTTCGGATTCACACAGTGGCTGTTTGAGGGAACTAACTTTTGTCGTTAATAGTACATTTATCTATCATTACATATTTACTAGTACATTTATCTATCATTACATATTTACTAGTACATTTATCTATCATTACATATTTTGTCGTTAATAGTACATTTATCTATCATTACATATTTAATAGTACATTTATCTATCATTACATATTTAATAGTACATTTATCTATCATTACATATTTTGTCGTTAATAGTACATTTATCTATCATTACATATTTACTAGTACATTTATCTATCATTACATATTTACTAGTACATTTATCTATCATTACATATTTTTCACCATTTCCCGATTTTCCCGACTCTCCCCGATGAAAGCATTTGGCCTCCCCGTGGCAGAAATATGAGCGAGTCTGGCGTGCGGTGGTCAGACAGTTTATAGATGTGATATAAATGCAAATACAACACTCCACCAGAATCACAAGTTGGGATGCAATTTACCTTTTCGTCCTTCTGGGGAATCGGTGTGTGTATGTGTCTGTGTATAGGATGTGCGGTGGTTAGTTGTGGATGTGGGTGGTTGTTTGGATGTGTGTGTGTGTGTAAGGTGTGGGATGGTTGGTTGGGTATGCAGGTGGTTGTGTGGATGTACTGTATATGTGTGTAGGGTGTGGGATGGTTAGTTGTGGATGTGGGTGGATGTGTGTGTGTGTGTGTGAAGGGTGTGTGTATGTGTGTGTAGGGTGTGGGATGGTTGGTTGGGTATGCAGGTGGTTATGTGGATGTACTGTATATGTGTGTAGGGTGTGGGATGGTTAGTTGTGGATGTGGGTGGTTGTGTGGATGTGTGTGTGTGTGTAAGGTGTGGGATGGTTGGTTGGGTATGCAGGTGGTTGTGTGGATGTACTGTATATGGGTGTAGGGTGTGGGATGGTTAGTTGTGGATGTGGGTGGTTGTGTGGATGTATGTGTGTGTGTGTGTGTGTGTGTAAGGTGTGGGATGGTTGGTTGGGTATGCAGGTGGTTGTGTGGATGTACTGTATATGTGTGTAGGGTGTGGGATGGTTAGTTGGGTATGTGGATGTGGGTGGTTGTTTGGATGTGTGTGTGTGTGTAGGGTGTGGGATGGTTAGTTGGGTATGTGGATGTGGGTGGTTGTTTGGATGTGTGTGTGTGTGTGTGTGTGTAGGGTGTGGGATGGTTAGTTGGGTATGTGGATGTGGTTGTGGGTGGTTGTTTGGATGTGTGGATGTATATGCGTGTGTGTAGGATGTGGTATGGTTAGTCGGGTATGCGGGTGGTTGTGCGTCGATATGTGTATAGGGTGTGGGATGGTTAGTTGGATGTATGGGTGTGGATCTGGATGTGTGGGCTGGTTGTATTTGGGTGTAGGCTACCGGTATACGATATTAATATTCTTGTAAAGGGTATATAATATGGATAGGCCTACTTTACCCTTTCCATACCTTCTATAAACTCGCAATTGTTTATGGTGTACCGAACATATGGCGTTTGGCCTCTGTCCCCATTACATCCAAATCCCTCTGTGCAAAGCCAGACATTAGAGGTACAGTATAATCGTCTCGCATTTGCAATATAAATGTTGGCACCTGATGAGCATTATCGAGAAAAAAATAACTTTTTCCATTTCAACAGTACCGGTATAGCAACAGTCAACATGCACTTGACAAAAGACATGGGGTAGATTAGCTTACCGTACTTGTATTCAATCGTCCAAATAGTACCGTACTCAATATCTATTAAAGTATTGACCACACAACATGATGAGTTAAATTCATAAATTTTAGTGTCAGTGTACCGTACCTATCATACATTTTAGCGTCAGTGTACCGTACCTATCATACATTTTAGTGTCAGTGTACCGTACCTATCATACATTTTAGTGTCAGTGTACCGTACCTATCATACATTTTAGTGTCAGTGTACCGTACCTATCATACATTTTAGTGTCAGTGTACCGTACCTATCATACATTTTAGTGTCAGTGTACCGTACCTATCATACATTTTTATACTTCATTGATTAATTCATACATTTTAGTGTCAGTGTACCGTACCTATCATACATTTCTATACTTCATTGATTAATTCATACATTTTAGTGTCAGTGTACCGTACCTATCATACATTTCTATACTTCATTGATTAATTCATACATTTTAGTGTCAGTGTACCGTACCTATCATACATTTTAGTGTCAGTGTACCGTACCTATCATACATTTTTATACTTCATTGATTAATTCATACATTTTAGTGTCAGTGTACCGTACCTATCATACATTTCTATACTTCATTGATTAATTCATACATTTTAGTGTCAGTGTACCGTACCTATCATACATTTCTATACTTCATTGATTAATTCATACATTTTAGTGTCAGTGTACCGTACCTATCATACATTTCTATACTTCATTGATTTATTTCATTGTTATGTTTTAACGGTAGCACGTTGTGCAGTTTCCGGTTATCTTATGTTCTTATGTTTATGGATGTTCAGTAGTAATTTGAACAAACGCGTACGAATTTGTTAGTTTATTCCCTTACCAGATAGATAGATAAATAGATAGATAGGCATAAATAGATAGATAGATAAGCATAAATAGATAGATAGATAAATATAGATAGCCTAGATAGATATAATAAAACAAGTAACCCTTCCCCTCGTAAAAATACAATTGGGCACTAGTACATAAAGTATGGTTTCAAAATTCGTTAACATACATTTGTTTTAATGTGCAAGTAAAAGTGTTGACGCTGAAATAGGAATGACATCTTATATACCGGTACACAAATAACAAAAATATATATATTGGTTAGTATGGTAGGTTAAGGGGAGGTTTTTAGTTGATTCCCTAGACTTCCATCAAGCTTAAAATTACTCCCCCTTGACCCCCTTTCAAAATAAATTTGTACATTTTTCGGTAGAAAAATGTCCCGGCCGAAGGCCGGTTCCCCTTAAATTACAGGCTCGCTATCGCTCGCCAGGAAAAAATCGACACCTAAATGGCACGAATGGTCTTAAAATTGACAGAAATGGGGCGAGGGTTCTTAAAATCGCCAAACTAATGGGACAAGCGTCTTTAAATCTCACAAGCAATGGGGCTAAACATGAGGGAGAAAGAGGTTCAGAAAAAACTCCTCCAGGTGGAAATCTCCCCTTAAAATTAATAATAAATTCCATCCACATTTCATACCCTCTGATATATGGGTAGCACAATATAAACACACAATATAAACACACAATATAAACACACAATATAAACACACAATATAAACACACACATTAATAACATTGAAATAAACAAAAATAAAAGGCTTGATAATTGTTAAATGTATCCCCACCACCCACCCCACTCTCTCTCTCTCTCTCTCTTTCTCTCTCTCTCACACACACACACACACACAGGGTCTAGCAATTAGTGGCAACTGTTCACTGAAGTCCCTGATCATCAGGGAACCTACTATGGATTTCAAAGGCAGCGTCACACTGTTTTTCGCAAATATCTCCCAAATTAATTGTTGCTCTCACTCTCTCATATAAGCACACGCACATAGCCTATAAACAAGTACACGCACACAGGCAAACATACAGTACACTCCCTCCCACTCATCCACATTCACTGTACGGTACGTACAAACAACACGTACATACCCTCACTCCCACTCATCCACATACACTGTACGTACAAACAACACGCACATACCCTCACTCCCACTCATCCACATACACTGTACGTACAAACACCACGCACATACCCTCACTCCCACTCATCCACATACACTGTACGTACAAACAACACGCACATACCCTCACTCCCACTCATCCACATACACTGTACGTACAAACAACACGCACATACCCTCACTCCCACTCATCCACATACACTGAACGTACAAACAACACGCACATACCCTCACTCCCACTCATCCACATACACTGAACGTACAAACAACACGCACACACACGTCCACATAGCCTACACACACACAACCACGAGCACTCACAATAATGGTATTAATAACTGTAATGTTAGCGGGATATTTACATAGATATTGCCACAATAAATCGCAGGGAAATTCGATCATATTGCGTTCCATCGTGTTAAGGGGGGTCACCGGCATTTTGTTTTCTCTTCTCTTCCTCTCTTTTTGGCTTGTATCCATTCGGCCCCATTCAGCCAACTCTTTTAAGACGTTTATCCCCATCTAGGTGTCGATTTCTTCCTGGCGAGCGATAGTGAGCCAGCATTGTATGGAGAAATCCGGCTTAGCCGGAGAAATTTTTCTATCGAAAAATGTACAAATTTACCTTGCTGTCAAAACAAAAATACATATATGCTGGCTCGCTACAGCTCGCCAGGAAAATATTGACACCTGGATGGGGTAAAAGTCTTAAAACAGTTGGCTGAATGGGGCCGAATGGATACAAGCCATAGAGAGAGGAAGAGAAAGAGAAAACACGCGAGGTGGGCCCCCTTAATGCAATAGAGTTTGGTAATTTAGTGTGGTTGGATTTATTACCTCGAAAAATACTTCCGCATAATTACAGTATAAAGTCGGTATTTTTGTTTTCAGACAAATAATCTGAAGAGTATTATTTTGACAGAAGTATATTATTTTGACAGAAGAATATTATTTTGACAGAACAATATAGGTTTATTTAGCTAAGATAACGCCAGCTATATGGTTTGAAGCAAGTAGCATTTTACGGTACCGTACAATTAAATTAACCTATACAATGTGTGGATATCCCATATTATTTGTATTTATTTATTTAGGCCTATTTATTTGTTTTCGTTCAGATAGGCTATGCAAACATTTGTATTATAGATTGAAATATACTTTAATAACCATTTGTTTTTAAATTAATAATTGAAAACGTCCATTATTTAGTCTAGATCATTAAATTTTACAAATGCAAACACAAGATTAATTAGTATTAATTGTATATACAAGAAGCTCAATTTCAACTATCCTATCATGAACACAACACTGATATGGCACCGTACTATGCCTGGTTAAGCTCTAAATGAAGAATTACATTTCTATCCTTAAGAAGATTTATGATATCAGGTCCCTTTTCATAAATTATCCAGTTTCTTATGGGGAGAATTGTTTTTATTTGTTTATTTATATATCATTATTTTTACTTTTCTCCCTAGACCTCCATCAAGGTTAAGAAAATACCCCAAGACCCCCTTTCGAGATACATTTGTGCAATTTTTGGTAGAAATACGCTTCTTAACTTGCAGCCTTGCTATCACTCGGCAGGAAATATCGACACCTAATTGCCAATAAAGGTAATTTAGAGCGACACGTGGGGACATTCCTAAAAGATAAATTTTCAGACACACCAGTCCATGATCTAACACCAAACTCTGAGGGCGAAGGTGAAGATGAGTCGTGTGTAGAGCTCCAGGAGTTAAAAAATAGTTACTCAACCCCAACGCCGACTATGCCCTAGGACGATGCCCCACTCAGACCTCTACAACGGCCTTCAGAACAAAACTTCTTTCCCCTTTCCCCAGTGGCAGCTGGAAGCTGTCATAGCTGATTGAGCTTCCCCACCCCCACCCCAGAAAGTTGTCATAAAATCCACCCATAGAGGGATGTGTCATACAACATGGTAGTGCCCATGGACTCCCCCGGCTTGGATGAGTGGACTCATTCAGGACACATATTGAGAACAAAGGAAGCTTCTTACTAGCAGCACACCTGGTCACAGGGTCTGTCTGGAGGTTACCTGACCGTTGCCCGTTAATCACCTTGTTGACCTGTGGACTTCCTCACGCAGCCATGACTACTACAAAAAAACATTCTACCAGGGGTTACAAGGAAACTGCATGATGTCCCAACTCTGAGTAACATATTGTTGTATTGATTATTGTATATAAACCTTGTATGATATTGTATTTCTGTACAATTATGAACTATCTATATGCTTACGTTACGTGTACAACTCTTGAGTATTAAACTATAATGTGTGTCCATTTATATTACCTTTACTTGCCCAGTTAAATACCCCACATTGTGTTGCAGTCTAAATAATAACGGCACTTGAGTTTTCACTAAAGATATGGTTGGCCTCATTTGAATGAAAGGATTTTCCGACAACATACCAGAACATCCTTTGGTAGAGGATACCAAAAGACCATTATACATTAAACGAGAATGTTTACGATATTTTTGCACCGTAAAGTCCCTTTCACAATAGCTAAGAACTTGTCTCCTGGAAAATAGCCGAGTTAAACAAGCATAATAGGATTCCGCGGAGTAAAATTGGGGCCACCCGTTCCTAAACAGCTCGGGGAAAGAGGATTAAAGTGGTTACAGCAATTAAGTGGCCGCGCCAAAGGCTTCCAATTACCCTCATCTCAGCCAAGGGTGGTCGTCTAGTAATCCCCCCCCCCCCCTGTTTCGTTCTATACGTTTCAAGTCGTTACAGCTCATTAGTTTGGCGGTTAAAATAGGTTTCACTCCATAATTTTGGGGAAACCGTCTTTCGGAAATTTATCTACCGAAAAATGTATGAATTAAGCTTGAAGGTGGTTTGGGGAGGCGTTAGTATTTTAGTTTAGGCAGCAAATTTACATAAATTGCTCAAACATTACAAAAAAACAAATCAAACCCTAAACAATATTTAAACAACAACACCATGATAGACATCCAAACGTATCATAAACGATTCTAGATATATAGATGTATAGATAGATAGATAAGGATATTCTATATATGGTATGATGTTAAATATACGGTACCGGTATACCAATTAGCCCTACTTAGGCCTACCCCACACGCCCTTGCCAAGCAGAATAAGAGTTTGTTTGTGGACTCTCGTCATACAACTGTTTTTGTTTTAAGAAACGCCAACACATATAGCCACGCAACATACGTCATCGAGCAGAAGGGGTTAAAATGTGGCATGATATATTGGTAATCACGACACGAGTCTCTAGAACTTGGAAAATATTGTTTGGGTCAGACAGGGAAACATGTATGTAAACTAACCCCTTGTCTTGCACAGACAATTTATCATCTGAATTAATTGTCAAGTGATAGCGACAATAAAAGGAATATTTGAATCGAGGTACAGCCATGAGCTATAATACCTACACACCCATTTGAATATACATCGAACCCACGCGATACAATCCAATGTTATGTAATATTAACTGTCTTGATGGTGTACCGGTAATGGTTAGAGAGCGTACGTTCTGTAGCCTACGTAGTGTCCTGGGTTCGAATCCAGGGAGAATCACATGCTTTCATAAATTTCATTTGGGTGGGTTATTGATGTTAAGAACGATGTTCAAAATAATATCCCAGAGGCTTCACAGCTTGGCTTTTAAAGATTCAAATGGTTGTGCGGGTATTATGGCTCGTGACTTCACATATAGAGTCTGCAAAAAAATGGTAGCTATGATGCCTCTGAACAATGAAGTGGCCCTCACCAAGTGCTCTCCTCACCTGCCACTAATTAGGCTTGGCGCACACAAGTCTCACCTGGTTAACCCGCTTCATTAGGCTATACTTTGGTTATACGACGATTTTATACTTGGAAAATACCTCTTGGTTCAGCTGGGGAAAATGTACAGTCGAGGTTATAAATCCTCATACATTTTGAAGCCCTACCGGTACCTAATGAACAACAAAAACTCCAATTTATAAATATATTGTAAAGGAGATACGGGAGATACTGGCGCTATTTAAGTATCCAGATGAGTATGCATTAAAGTACCGTAGATTAAACATCATACCACACACACACACACACACCAGCTTCTCTCTCCTCCCACTGTCAACCAATCAATGTCAACGTTTTGCCGCACTTCTGCCCCTCCCATCACTAAAGAGGCTTACCATACCGTATATATTTGCCTACCAAATATTCAACTGTCAGGGGCAAGGCAGTTATCAAAACATTAAATAATCTGTAACCCAGCTGAATCGAGGCGGGACTGAAACAGAAACAGAGGAGGATATTCGTATTTGATACTATCTTTCTAGCTGTAGCCAGTGATAGTACGATTATCAGCTATCTATCTATATATCAATCTACTCTGGCAAATACCGGTACCCCATTATTACAGGTACCGTACCGGGTATATTATTTTTACCGGTATATATTTTTTAAGCTACACTGTATTTATTATAAGTAGGCAATACATCTTGAACACTAACCTCTATAACTAAACTAACAAGCTAATATTTCTACCGTTTGGGAAGAGTCAGCCAGGGAATATGAGCGGAAACTTGAATACAAAAAAATGAAAAACAAAAAATTAACATTGAACATGGCTAAGTTATCGGCAGGTGAACAGTCTCGATTATGTTCACCTTTACGCCTTTCAATATTACGGTTTCGTTCGACATATTTAACTAGCAGTCATTTACAAGTCAAACCTATAGGCCTACCTCTCACGGATTCGGCTCTTTCTCCATCAATTCTTTCTGGTTTAAGGGCAGATTTTCACTTCACAATTTTTTTTTTCTGGACCTCTTTCTCCCTCATGTTTAGCCCAATTGATTTTGAGATTTTAAGAAGTTTTCCCCATTTTTTTGGCGATTTTAAAAACTTTCGCGCCATTTCTGTCAATTTTTAAGACCGTTCGTGGCATTTTGGTGTAATTTAAGAGGAACCGGCCTTCCGCCAGGAAATTTTTCTACCGAAAAATTTACAAATTTTTCTTGAAAGGGGGTTTAAGGGGTGTTATTTTAAGCTTGATGGAAATCTAGGGAACACACTAAAAAAAAAAAAATCCCCTTAATTCCATCTATAACGATGTTATTATGATGCCGGTGTATATTCTTCGTGTACCGGTAATACAATATGTACATCAACTGACATGTTCGTGAGCTCTTGCAATTTTCTTTAAGCAAACATATCCATTTATATTGATGTTCAGATCAATGGATATATATATATTTGCATAAGGAAAATTGCCAGAACTCACGAACATTTGTCAGTAGCTGTACACTCGCATGCCATAGTCCAGACCAGACCAGATGGCTGGAGTAAAATAGGAAAGAAGAGTAATTGGACAGAGGAAGAACAAGACGAGAAGAGAGAAGTACAGTAGAAGACTGATAGTTCTCGGGCTCAACCAAGTTGCTTCATGGTTATGTACATTTTTCGTTAGCAAAACAATTTACAGACCAAAGGACGGTTTCTCTTAAATAGCAGCATCGTTGTCGCTCGCCCACAAACATCGACACCTGCATGGGGTGAAATGTAGTATAATTGGCAACATTGAGAAGCGGTCTAAAATCTACAAACAAATAGCATGAACCAGGAAGGATCCAAAAAGACCAACCTGGCACCAGGCAGGGTTAAGGGGATGTATTTAGTTTATTCCCTAGACCTCCATCAAGCTTAAAATTAAACCCCCTTGACCCCCTTTCAAGATAAATTTGTACATTTTTCGGTAGAAAATTGTCCCGGCCTAAGGCCGGTTCCTCTTATATTACAGGCTCGCTATCGCTCGCCAGGAAAAAACTCTACACCTAAATGGTACGAAAGGTCTTAAAATTGACATAAATCGGGCGAACGTTCTTAAAATCGCCAAACTAATGGGGTGAACATCCTTAAAACTCAAAAGCAATGGGGCTAAACATGAGGAAGAAAGGGGTCAAGAAAAAAGTCCCTTAAGTGGAAATCTCCCCTTAATCACGCGAAACTCCTGGGAAGCTGACTTCGCAAGAGGTGGCAGGTGATCTATCCACGAAAGATCACCAGTTAAAAGAAATGCCAAGTAATTGAGAGAAGACTGGACTTCCGAGCGGGGCGATTGTAGCGAATTGGGAAGTGAAGAAATTGAAGATACGAAAGATTCCTGGTACCGGACAATATATATTGAAATTTTCAGACTTACATTAAAAAGTTGCGTTCCAATGTAACACAAATTATACACATAAGCGTTTGAATTTGTTAAGCATTAAAAATAGCACTCATCAACGAATGAAACCTTTATATTGTGTACGGTACCGGTGACATTTATGTTCTAATTAGTCCTTACGGCCATATTATTAATCCGTATTTACGTGAGACTCTAAACCTTCATAAACGAAATAAGCAGAAACAAATAGTAATCTTTCCGAAAATAGATGGGTTTAAATCCTGTATCACAAATTAGCCCTCATTTAGTTAATCTTCTTTCGATATACGGTAAGGTTGGTAGCACCCTCCTCATCTATTCATTATACCGTACCCCCGTTGGTGCTCATTTGTACAGTACGGTACCGGTAGCCTATAGGACTCGCGCATTGATATTAATATTTGTCCACAAAACATACCGGGAGCCAGCATGTTTCATAAGTAAAACATACCGGGAGCCAGCATGTTTCATAAGTAAAACATACCGGGAGCCAGCATGTTTCATAAGTAAAACATACCGGGAGCCAGCATGTTTCATAAGTAAAACATACCGGGAGCCAGCATGTTTCATAAGTAAAACATACCGGGAGCCAGCATGTTTCATAAGTAAAACATACCGGGAGCCAGCATGTTTCATAAGTAAAACATACCGGGAGCCAGCATGTTTCATAAGTAAAACATACCGGGAGCCAGCATGTTTCATAAGTAAAACATACCGGGAGCCAGCATGTTTCATAAGTAAAACATACGGGAGCCAGCATGTTCCGGGAGCCAGCATGTTTCATAAGTAAAACATACCGGGAGCCAGCATGTTTCATAAGTAAAACATACCGGGAGCCAGCTGTTTCATAAGTAAAACCTACCGGGAGCCAGCATGTTTCATAAGTAAAACATACCGGGAGCCAGCATGTTTTCATAAGTAAAACATACCGGGAGCCAGCATGTTTCATAAGTAAAACATACCGGGAGCCAGCATGTTTCATAAGTAAAACATACCGGGAGCCAGCATGTTTCATAAGTAAAACATACCGGGAGCCAGCATGTTTCATAAGTAAAACATACCGGGAGCCAGCATGTTTCATAAGTAAAACATACCGGAGCCAGCATGTTTTCATAAGTAAAACATACCGGGAGCCAGCATGTTTCATAAGTAAAACATACCGGGAGCCAGCATGTTTCATAAGTAAAACATACCGGGAGCCAGCATGTTTCATAAGTAAAACATACCGGGAGCCAGCATGTTTCATAAGTAAAATTCAATCTTGCATAGGCCTACAAGGGTAGGCTTACTGTACCATAGGCCTATATCATGATATAAAGACTATTAGTATTTTTACCATGGGCCTATGTAGCCTGTATTTGAGCCCAGGATAGTAAAATGTATGTGAATGCAAATGGAATAGATAGATAGGCCTATAGATTATATATATATATATATACCGTATATATACCGGTATATATATATATATATATATATATATATATATATAATGTAATTATAGGCTACCGGTATATAAAAATCTACGTATCAAATCTGCAAATGTCAGCTGGATAATACAGCCGTGTTGCTATTACATTTAACCCTAGCCTTCCTATTTCACTTCATCAATTTGGAAATTTGAATTCACTTTAACCCATTTGTTTGGCGATTAAGAGATATTTCACTTCACTCATGTCTGTCTGTCTCTCTCTCCCTTTTTTTCGTGTGTTTTTTTTTATGTCCGGGCGACCTAAAGCGAGCCTGCAATTTAGGAAAAACCGTCGGTATTTTTCTGTTAGTTTCACAGCATAATTGTATACGATATATTTGGTAATGTTATGGCTTTAGAATACGGCTTACCCAGCAACGTAAGCTAACCTTTCCAAAATACTACGTCATTAGGAGTATCTTTTAGGTTGGTTTAGATTTTTAGGTTAGCCTATATTGATTGAACAAAATACAAAATAAAAGTGTAAAATTGGGCATAAGCTGGAAACTAAAATGAAACTGTACCACTATTAGAATTCCAGGTACCGTACCGTAACATTCACGGGCATTCTTTCAAGGAGCTATTAAGGGGGTAGTGCTTGTTTGTATGGCCCCCTTTCTCCCTCGTGTTAAGTCCCAGTTGTTTTGAGATTATATGACGTTCGGTTCATTAGTTTGGCGATTTTAACACCTTTCGCCCCATTCCGTTGTTAATTTTAAGACATTTCGTGCAATTTAGGTGTCGATATTTTCCTGGCGAGCTATAGCGAGCCTGACATTTTAAGAGGAATTTTGTCTACCGAAAAATTTACAAATTTATCTTAAAGGGGGGTCTAGGGGGAGGGGGGGGGGAGGGGTGTTCTTCTAAGCTAGATGGAGGTTTAGCGAGGAAAATAAGAAATAAAGGAATAGGCCTAAATTAATTGATAACAAAAAAAGGCTCATCTTCCCTTAATCTAGCCTCCCTATATGGAAACTTTCAAAATAAACATTGATAAACCTATACCGGTAGATCTAAACATGGTACCGTAGGCCTATGGAGATATTTCAGCATAGCCTACCGGTACCGTAAAAATTAGTTTTGATATAGGGTTTTATTCATTTTAGCTTCAGACTAACCCAAATACGAACATGGTCGTTTAGATGTAGGACGTTAACAAAATATTTAAAAGATTCTTTTAGCATTTTTTGGTTATTTTTTACCCGAAACAGAAAGTAACACACACACACAAACATTTAACAAATTTCACCCTCAAAATATTGCTTTGATTTATCAATAGCATGGCTAGCCTACATAGGCTAAATTTATTCTGACAGTTTGGAGTGTAACGCATGAATAATAAAACGGCGAAAGGAGGCATTTGCATTACCGATACCGTAGCTTATCGGACCGAATTCCACAGCATTGTAAGGCGGCATGGTTGTGTGTTGGTCGTATTTATATACGGTATATTTATTTGTACCGTATTTATTACATAGTAACTTCGTTAGACCTCAAAGCTTTAAAAAAAAAAAACATTCCCTAGACCCCCCTTCAATATCAATTTGTAAGAAACATTTCTCGACTGAAGACCGATTCCTCCTAGCACTACAGGCGCGCAACTCCTCCCCCCCCCCCCCCCTGTAAAACGTTTATCCAATATACAGGTAACCGTTTTAGGCCACTGGTATCCTGAAAGCTTAGTCCGAAAGTTACGAGTACGGTAATAACGCCGCGAAGGAACTCGTAAAAAATACAGGTTTTTATCCGATTATTGGCTTCCAAATTCTCCATCCATAGTATATTCATTATAATTAGGTAAACAAAAATTGACTACTAACGTCTATAAGCTTAACTGCAAAAACGACTGCAGTAATCGAAATAATATTTCTACCATTTGGGAAGGGTCAGCCAGGGAATAGGTGAGCAAAATTACAGCCCATTTGCTCTAGCTCTCTTTGAGTTACAGCAGTTAGGGATCACGATTTCTAGTCAACCTATAATGAATGAACTATAAACAGTTAGAGACTACTCCATACTTAACCCTTTGAAGATCATGACGCATTTTGACAGGTCATTCTGGCTATTATTAGACTTTTATACAAATTAAGAAGGATTTGTGGGAATTATGAGGGTAAAGACTAGTCGGGTAAAGACTTCGTAATCTGAATAAAATATTATAATAATAACTAGAAAAAAAAATGCGTCTGTAATAAACTGCATCCTAATAAACAACTTCAACGTTGTGAATATAATAAGAACATAAGAACATAAGAACAGTAGCTAGACTTAAAGAGGGGACTCAAGTTTTTAGACTAGTTTCCAATAGTCTCTAGTTTGCCAGCCTGTCTAAGTCTATTCAGTAATAGTAAAACTAGTAAAAATAGAATAAATAAAACAAATCTCTAACCGGTGGATGTGTGGGCAACTGTACTGTACCGATAGGCTGCCGCTATACCGGTAATCTAGGTTTAATGGTCTTAAGGGGAGATGGGCCGTTTTTCTGGCCCCTCTTGTCCCTCATTTTTAGCCCCATTTGGTTTAAGATTTCAAGATGTTTGCCCCATTATCTTGTCAATTTTAAGACCTTTAGCCCTATTTCTTTGTCAATATTAAGACCTTTCGTGCTATTTAAGTGTCGAATTTCTTTCCTGGCGAGCGATAGTGAGCCTGTAATTTTACAAATTAATCTAGAAGGGGGATATAATGGATTCTTGTTTTTTTTAAGTGTGATGGAGGTCTAGGGAGGAAACTAAACATATATTTAATATGTGAAATAATCGACTAAAAAATAAACCCTTCCCCCAAAAAATGTGAAGCTACCCCGAACTTAATTGAATCTTAAAATTTATCATCTAAAACGTTACATTGTGAAAGTTTATTTGTGCTTTCGAGGATATATTTTGGAACAGGATTTCTGTCTTGAGGGTGTACACAGTTATTCTTCTCTGGGGGCGCAAGCGAAAAATAAAAAAGTTTACGAGAACATAAAAAATGGGAGATACGAGTGAACCATAAACTGCAGAAGAAAAACATTGCACTTTATTGCTTTTTCTTTTGGTTTGGAATTGTTCTTTTGGAGTTATTTTAGACAACATGTGGGCAGTTAATGTTGTCAAATGGCTTCGTAAGTCAATACATGTACAGTTTATTTTCGATATATATAAAGCTAATTATACAAAGAATTAGGTGCACAATTTAACAATTCTCGCGGCTATCAAATCTGCCATTATACATTTAAGGGGATACCGTAATGTAAATGGCTAAAAGTCACACAGAAAAAAAAATAATGCGCACACATTAAGGGGAGGTATTTAGTTTGTTCCCTAGATCTCTATCAAGCTTAAAATTACACCCCCTTGAGTCCCTTTCAAGATAAATTTGTACATTTTTCGGTAGAGAAATGTCTCGGCCGAAGGCCGGTTCCTCTTAAATTACAGGCTCGCTATCGCTCGCCAGGATAAATTTGACACCTGAATGGCACGAAAGGTCTTAATATGGGGTGAAAGTTCTTAAAATCGCTAAACTAATAGGGCAAACGTTTTATAATATCAAAAGCAATGGGGCTAAACATGAGGGAGAAAGGGGTCAAGAACAAAAAAACTCGAGTGGAGATCTCCCCTTAAAAACATGACATTATATCCCTAATCCCTGCAACACTCTTTGTTATTTATGCTAGTTATCATTAGACAATTTTACCAAGTTTTGGAAGGATCTGTGGAAGCCAAAGGACTGACCAAGTTGATTTTCATCATCGATTACCAGATATTCTTCCTCCATACAATCGTCAAATGCTAACACTATTCAAAGTAGAATGGCGCTATCATATTCTAGAGAGGATAACCAATACACATAGGTAAATATACATAATGTTGCACAGCTGTTGAGCTATAGGTCAGCGTGAATATATCACACAAAATACCGGTAATGTGGAGAATATAGGCCTATCTCAGAATTCGATAGAGCATAGGCCTATGGTAACAAAATACAACTTATTGGAACATGCAAAACTACAAACAGAATAAACAAGACTCGTGAAATACACATGGTAGGTTATATGTAATCGATACATTAATTTATATATATACAGTATATATATATATATATATATATATATATATATATATTATATATTCGCTGTAATGCTTTTTACGTTGGGAAAACAAAAATACCAGTCAAAAACTAATATCAGAACATCTAGGCGAGTCTAACAGAACAGGTTCATTATGTATTGTCCACACCATATTATTCATTATGTATTGTCCACACCATATTATTCAGCCCTCGGAAACTTAAACTGATGGGAAGGCACCAGGGCACAGACATTGTCAATCAATTTTGTTCTGTCCGTTTCACTGCAACCCAATACCTGGCCGAGTCCTAATGACACATCACCTATTGATAACACTAGGCATCCAGGAATCTTCTACCCCACTCGTTTACTTCGACAGGTATGATTTTTGCATAGCTTATAGCATTATTTGTATTACAGGCGTAGTTAGTAGCCGCACGCGGTTTCCATAGTATTTACTATACCGGTACTAACACAGTATTTACAAAAATATGGGCCGTTTTTTTATTTAATTCTAATCAGGTTTATATTTTGTGTAACTTTAACTAAATAATTGTTTAAATTTAAATATAAATACAATATTGTATCTCCAATCTTAGGCTTGACGATATCTAGATACATTTGTATAAAATCCTACCATCAATGATTCTCATAATAATTGTGATTATTCGGTAAATACGATTGCGTTTCCTCTGCGATATATATATATATATATATATATATATATATATATATATATATATATATACAATAAAATAGGCCTACTAGATGCAAATGATTTTACTGTACGATGAATATCCTTTCTAGAGAGTATAGACGATTAGGCCTAAGCTGTTTGTGAAGCCTATTAAATTTATAAGAACAGATCTCGGTAAAACAAAACTGTATGTTTTATTTCATAGCGTTTCAATGACAGTTTAAGTTGAGGTGGGATACACAGGCTGGGGAGGTGAGAGGTCTTGCAAAATGTACAGAGACGTAAAGGTGGAAAGAAAGAGAAAAGTAGAAGAGTAAAAAGTGTAGGGCTGTCCTTACTATTATTTAAAAGTGTAGGGCTGTCCTTACTATTATTTAATTATGTTCCCCTATTATAGTTAACCCCTTCTGTACCGCTGACGTCTATTTAATGTTATTCTTGCTATATTTAGACGCTTTTATACAGTTTAAGGAGAATCTGAGGTAGCCTAGTTAAAACAAAAAGTTAAGCGAGATAGTTCGAAGCCTCTTAATTGCTGAAGGCCCTTTATAAACTGAATAAAATCGTCGAATAGTATCCAGAATACAGTTAAAAGGACGGCACCAGTACTGAAAGGGATTATGACCCACACAATTAACAGGTACGGATAAAACTGAGCACCTACCTTTTCTACGGGGCATCGGTAGCGCACATTGAAGGGGGTCACTATTCTTTGCACAAGGTTTCTGTATTCACTATTAGTTCTAACAGTGTGGTCAATTATCAGTACGGTAATCACTTATTGTTATCTTTGGTGAGTGTTGTCACTTCTGAAAAGATGGTACCAAATAATTGTAATTTACGATAATTTCTGCACATAATCTATTATACTATTTGGCTTACTTTGTATTATTATGTTACCTCCACCAACCGTCATATTCTATATAAGTATAAATAGAAGTAATAATTACGGGTTCTAACTACAATTATTAATTATTTTCACGAGCACGATAAATGTATTGCTTTAACAATTTACACTTTTTCAGTTTTCTTACATAATGCAAGTTGGTATTCGTCAGTAGTTATCAAAATATTTACAAATAGAGCTAATAATAATTAGCTGGATACAACGTTATTTGTATTTGTTCACTTTCAAGTAGGGTTTCCATTTCTTGCAAAACTACCGAGATCGAGTACAAAACTATTTGGAAATAAAATACTATAATATTTGACAGTATTTTAACAGGTTAATTATCAATCACACTTTTAGAAAGTTAGACACATTTTCTAAAGACCATAAACAACACATGATGGATATTACGAGATACATAGCAATCCAAAGTTCCTGGGACGAGTTCAGAGGAGAGAGCAACACACCCAAACTCTCCAACATCCCCGCCGACACTGCCGTTTTCTGACTCTGTCCCGACTCCTCTCTTTCTCTCTTTCTTCCGTAGCCCCTTGCTTTGCTGCCAGAAGTACGACGAGCCTATTTGCATTGCTCTCCATATTTACGACATTTTTCCCCAATTCCTAATGGTTGCAGTGTAATCAGATCTCCCTAAAGTATTCATTATCACTGCTTGATTTGTTCCCCTCCCGTACGTTCCGTTCAATGACCGATCCATAGGAGGGGAGGGGAGGGGAGGGGATATGAGTTTTTACTTCAATATAACGGGTTATTATATACCAATATTCTTAACAACCGTAGTCCAATCAGGTGTTTTTTATATCCTTGGCGGGTTCAAGAGAAGAAGAAGAAGCCTCCTTACTGTGCTGCCAGATGTACGAGCGTGGGACATTTAAATTTGGACTCGTGTTTACGGCCAATATACATCGATTTCCATTTAAAGTCCCTGTCTAATACACGGGATCTTCGCTCGGGTTTTCATTATTTAAATTCGTTCTTTCCCCATTGCCAAATTTAACATTATCTTATTGCACAATTTTGATTACATATGCATTATATTACATAAGAACATAAGAACATAAGTAAATGGGAGTCTGCAGAAAGCCGATTGGCCTAAGCAAGGCAGATCCCTGTCCCACACAACCCCAATTACAAAGCCCAATTATAGGCTCAACACTCTAATACCCTGAGGATCATCTTACCAAAACGGTTAGAGATTAACGCAGGATTACGGGGTCTGCAGAGCGCTGATTGGCCCAACCCGGCTGATCCCCCTTCACACCCAACCCTTCTCGTCCATATGCAAATCCAATTTTATCTTAAAGCTCCCTACCGTTTTTAATCCCACTATAGCACTTGGTAGTCCATTCCACCTATCTACAACTCTGTTACCAAACCAATATTTGCCTATATCTTTTCTGAAACAAAATTTATCTAATTTGAAACCATTGGTACGAGTTCTTTCGCTATCACTGAGCTTTAGTGCATTATTTTGTCATGTCCCCTTTGTTAATCCCACTAACCCACTTGAACACCTCTATCATATCCCCTCTAACTCTGCGTCTCTCTAACGAATGTAAGCCTAATTTCTTCAACCTTTCTTTATACAGAAGATTTCTAATATTATGGATCATTTTTGTCATTCTACGTTGTACTCTCTCCAATGAATCTATGTCCATTCTGTAATAAGGACCCCAAAATTGAACAGCATAATCCATATGGGGTCTCACTAATGACAAGTAAAGTTTTAAGATAACATCAGCAGTTCTGTTACTCACACTCCTAGAGATGAACCCAAAAATCCTGGTTGCCTTGTTTCGAACGCTTATACAGTTTTCTAGGCTTCAAATCATTGCCTAGATCTTTCTCACAATTCGAGTTTTCTAATTCCATATTAGCTAGTTTATATTTAACATTTGTATGCATCTTCCCTATCATTAATACCTTGCATTTGTCAATGTTAAACTTCATCTGCCAATTTACTGACCATTCGTGTAAGGTATCTAGATCCCTTTGGAGGCACTCTATATCTCTATCTGAATCAATTGTTCTCCCCATTTTGGTATCGTCTTCAAATTTACTTATCCTACTAGTTATACCTAAATCAAGGTCATTTATGTATATAACACAAACAACAGAGGACCTAATACAGATCCCTGGGGGACACCACTTTTGACTGCTCCCCATTCTGACTTCGTACCATTTATGCTGACTCTGCTTCCTACCAATTAGCCATGACCTAATCCATCCCAACAACGCCCCACCTATTCCATGCGCCTCAACCTTTCTCATCAATCTTTCATGGGGGACTCTGTCGAAAGCTTTACTGAAATCTAAATATATTATATCATATGACTTGTCATCATCTACTGCTTCATATACCTCTGAGAAAAAACTAAGCAAATTAGTAAGGCAAGAACGTCCCTGAGTGAATCCATGCTGAGAAGAATTTATTAAATTAAATGTATCTAAGGGGTTTCTAATTTTACTAGCAATAATTGACTCTAGTAGCTTTCCTATGATTGATATAAGACTAATGGGACGGTAATTGGATGCTATTGATTTGTCACCTTTTTTGAAGATCGGAACTACGTTTGCAAGCTTCCAAGCTTCTGGAACTATACCTGTCTCTAATGACTTGTTAAATAGAAATGTTAATGGGTAACTTAACTCATCCCTACATTCTTTTAATACTCAAGCATATACCTCATCAGGACCAGGCGATTTATGAGGTTTCAGTCTGTCAACTTCCTTAAGCTCATCATTTCTACTTATAGTACCGGTAACCTACTTAACCTATTTTCTATACTATCGCTATATACCTTACGGACTTCTGGAAACTGTGCCAAATTTTCATTAGTGAAAACGTTAAGAAATTGACTATTTAATGTACTGCACATTTCTAAATAATTTTCTGTCATTTCTCCTATCGAAGTTTTAAGCCAGGCACTAAATGAAATATTACGCACTAAATGAAACTTTATAGAGATATAAACTTTACCTAGATATAAATTTGTGTTGTCATGTGATTAAATACTGTAGTTGGAATTTAATATGATCTATCAACCAAAATAATACTGCTCATTTGTATGTAAATTAAGATTATTACTGGCTATGGCTAAGTAAATACAGTTATCTTTCTCGATAAAGAATGCTTGTCAATAAAGTTTATACTATATATTAACATACATAATTTGAAGTTACTAGTACGACCAGTAAAACATCTTTGTAGGCTACTATTCTTTACAAATCTAAACGTTTAATTATATTCCATATACTCAGGCCCAATCCGCACTTTTCCGATTCTTTATTTTTTGTCTTGTTTTTTCATTTTTTTTTTTTGGGGGGGGCTACTTACATTATTCACCGATATTTCACAGTTATTTGACAGATACTGAGGCCTAGTACACTGAAAGGCGGCAACACACGCTTAGTTCGACATGGTAGGCCTAACACTGTACAGGCCACTTTGAAGCTAATTGAGCGTGTGTAGCGGTGGTTTGATGGTTTGTGCAGGCTTGGGAGCCCTGCACAATTGCATGCTGAAACTGGCCTGTGTGGTTCTGAGATGTGACAGGCCGAACTGAGTGTGTATGCTATACCCTGTTCCAAATAGGTAGTCCAGGAATTGTGAACCCTAACCTCTGTAACTCAAAATGTGCTGCAGAAAAAGGGCTACAAATGTCCACACCTATTCCCTGGCTGACCCTTCCCAAATTAGTTGAAATAGGACTTCGGAGGTCATCAACTCTTCTGGATTATTAAGCCAGCACACTGTAAGTCAAGAAAAGGTGTCAAGGACTTGAGCCTCTAATCGAGAACCCCTTGCTTCTCAAATGGTAGAAATATTAGCTTGATTACTCTAGTCGTGTGTGAGTTATAGAGGTTAAGGTTCAAGAGTTTGGGCTAACTTACTTGGAATAGGGTATGGCCTTGACACTCCAAAACAAAATTCGTGCCTCAATGTGAACCCTCGAACAGCTTGAACGAACCTCCAGAGGTGTAAATAAACAGGTAACAGAATAAGGCGAAGATTCGTATAAGTTCGGGACAGCTTCGAAAACTTGTAGCCACGTTGCTGTTGTCGATGCATTTCCTAGAGTGTACAGTAATTCAAAGGAGTACTAACACTTATTCATTAACTTTAGGAGCTCTACTTTATTACACTAGAAACATTAAGGATATACCCTATTAATTCTACAGCTGACCAGGGGTGTATTTGTTGACAGTGACCAAAAGAGCCCAAGTTTTCGGTCGGTGACTGGCCTCTCTCAAACCCTTGACCGGTCTGCCAGGACTGCCAGTGGTTTGTAAGCAGACCTGCCTTGTTGTTACCATGGTAACATGTAATGAAAGAAACGAGTAGTCAAAGAAAACGTGCACAATCTAAAACTTAGGTTGGACTAGCTTGTTTATAGCCCAGAGGTTATTAGGTTAATTTAAAAATTAACGCTGAAGCATTTCCACGATGGTTATATAGGATCATTTCCTAGACGTAGTGTTCCGCCAATGACTTGTAAACATAGCGGCCTTGTTACTATGGTAACAGGTAATGAAATAAATTAATAGTGAAAGAAAGCCTGCACAATATAAAACATAAGTTGGACTAGACTGTTAATAGCCTAGGGCCATTAGGTTAATTTATACATAAATGCTGAAACATTTCCTCAATGGTTTTATAGGATCACTTACTAAACTAAACAGTACATCTTAATAGGCGTTCACTATAGCCACATCAGAATCGTTAAAGATGGTAGTGCATTCTGAGCAGCGTTATACTTGTTAAAGGGGCCCACCTCGCTTTTTTCTCTTTCTCTCCCTCTCTCTTTGGCTTGTATCCAATCGGCCCCATTCACCCTACTGTTTTAAGACGTTTACCTCCATCCAGGTGTCAATATTTTCCTGGCGAGCGGTAGCAAGCCAGCATATATATATTTTTGTTTTGACAAGCTAAATTTGTACATTTTTCGATAGAAAAATGTCTCCAGCGAAGCCAGATTTCTCCATACAATGCTGGCTCGCTATCGCTCGCCAAGAAGAAATCGACACCTGGATGGGGATAAACGTCTTAAAACAGTTGGCTGAATGGGGCCGAATGGATATAAGCCAAGGAAAGAGAGAAAAGGCGAGAAAGATAAAAATAAAACGGTGACCCCCCTTAAAGATGGTAGTGCATTCTGAGCAGCGTTACACTTGTTGTTGAGGTTTCATGATGAAAGCTCAACAATTGTAACGCTGCTCAGAATGAAAGTTTCATCTTTGTTTATACTGTGAGGTTACACGAGACTAGACACCAAAGCGCTCCACCTCCCGAGGCAGAGCACTTTGATTGTCAACCGGGACCAAGTTTCTGAACACTGCCCTTTGTGAGCGACCGAGTCTTTTTAAAAAAAGGTCCGTCTCGGTCACTGTCTACAAACGCACCCCAGGTGTTAGTTACGTTATTGTTAACATAATCAATTGCATTACGACGTCATCATTCCATAGATACAGATATAGTAATACAATGTTTATATTATTCTCAGGATATCATAATAGCTAATTTGAAATAAGAGGTATTCAAATACATTCTTAAGACCAGGATATCAGGTTTTCCAGGAAACAGTAAATATAATTGTTATATGTTCTGGTCATTATGGAGGTCTGTAGATTAGATAATAGCAAGTTCTTTTCACAATTCCTGGCATGTGGAGATGTTTGAGCAGGCTCTTTGCACCTGATGTCTCTGTTCACCTAGCAGTAAATAGGAACCTGAAGTAAGCGAACATTAGTAACGTCCCACCTGGGGTAATACTGTGGTAATTGTTTCGATCACTAGTGGATTCCCCCGAAAGAATTGATACATTGATTATTAGAAAGAATAGTGTATCCTGGTTTATGACTTATTGGTGTCAGCGATAATTTTGGATCAACCATATAAATTAAAAATTATATATAAATTATCGGTAACCATTACCAAATCACGGAAAAATTTACATATATATATTTGTAACTGTTAGGATAACTTAGTTCCATTAAAAAATATTATATTTACAGTATAATATTTGTTAATAATGTTTCTACTTATCAAGTGGTTATATAAGAGCCGCGGCGGTCGAGTGGAGAGCACGCTCACGTGTGAATCTGCTTGACTATTTAGTGTGTGTGGTAGTACGTCCTATTATGTCTCACATGCTCGCACCTAGTCGGGGGGACACCTCGACGACGTATACAGACTAAGAAACATACACAACAAAGCCATTCCAACAGCTTCCTCTATCTACAACACCCCTTCTCTGCTACCTACACTTTCCCAGCCGTATGGTCCTAGTGCACTGTCTGATGGCATAATGGGATTTCAAATGTAAAAGAATATATTTATTCATATAATGTACGTGCTGTCAAGGTATATTTATTTATGTAGTTGTATTGTGCTTAGTCCAGAGGGTATCAGGGACAGTGATATTTGTAAGCTATGTGGCGACATCAAAGGGAAGCAAAGTTGGCAGTTTTAAATCAAGGGCAGGTACCAGCTCTGCAAGTGTATGTTTATAGTTGGGGTATAGCTAAATGTTTTGGGGTCACTGACATATATGCAAACACACACACAAATGCATGCTGTACACAAGCACATATACATACTGTACATATATACAGCACGCACAATCAAGCACACACACACTCACACTCACACACACACACACGTAAAAAGAGTTGAGATTAGGACAATTATAAGATAAAGTAAACTAAATATATGAAGGATATATATGTAGATGAAGTCAAACACACGCCCCAAGTTAAAATAGAGAGGCGCCCGCGATAACCGAGTTTCTGTTGCAATTGTGGCAAACCGAGATCTCCATAATACCTGTTGCATAGTGTTTGACCGCTGAGAAAAAGTAGTATAATACCAAGGGAAATGTCGCATGTCGGGCAGTCAATAAATCGGAGATGTTATCCATTTTGTTATTCATAATCGAGTAAAGGAAAAGCTGGTTATGTCATAAAATGATAGAAAGAGAAAGAGGTCTAGTAAGAGATACAGAGAGATCGAGCTCTGGGAAGCAGGGCACGCTCAACCCCCATTCTGAAAGGATCAGCCCATTTCAAAGTTGGGCAGGTATGTTAACATTTGGGCATGTGTTACTCTACAGTACACACACGCACGCACGCGCGCGCACGCACGCACGCACGCACGCACGCACACACACACACACACACACACACACACACACACACACACACACACACACACACACACACACACACACACACACACATACACTTCCCCGTGGCGTAACGGATAGCGCGTCTGGCTCACAACCAGAAGGTCCCAGGTTCGAGACCCGGGCGGGCAAGTCAACTAACGGTGTAGCCTCTGTTCACCTAGCAGTATAAATAGGAACCTGGAATAAGTGGACGAAGTTGTGACGTCACATCTGGGGTTGGTGATCGGTTACAAGGTGAGATGGGTATCGTACTGGTCAACCTAAGCTACTGGTCAACCTAAGCCTTCGGGTGAGACTGGTACCGTAGTGAGAATGGTACCGTACAGATTAACCCTAATCCTTCGTTACCAGATGTCGCCAATTGGCTAAAATACAGACTACACACACATACACAGCCATTCCAACGATACATAAACACTTAACATGCATTTCACGCAATACATTCCCAGTTAAGGAGGCGCGATAATAATGAGCTTAGCTCGCATTGCGTGGATTCCCCTTGACGAACAAGTAACTGAGTAACTGAGTAACTGAGTAACTGAGTAACACACACACACACACACACACACACACACACACACACACACACACACACACACGGTTGTACGGTTGTAAAATGTGTGAGATTATTAAGAAAAGATGGATAAAGTACTTGGAAGAAAATAATTTACTTACTGTAAGACAATTTGGATTCAGAGAGGGAAAATCATGTGTTACTAATCTGCTGAGCTTTTATGATAGGATGATAGATATACTACAAGAGAGAGAAGGATGGGCGGACTGTGTGTATCTTGATATAAAGAAGGCCATTGACAGAGTTCCTCATAGTAGACTTAGATGGAAGTTGAAGAAGTTTGGAGGGGTTCAGGGTAATTTGTTGAAGTGGATGGAGGACTATCTCTCGGGAAGACAGATGAGAACCATGATAAGAGACAGCTTATCAACATGGAGGGATGTTACAAGCGGAGTTCCACAGGGATCAGTATTGGCCCCAATTATGTTTCTGGTCTATATAAATGACATGCCAGAGGAAATAAATGCATACATGAATATGTTTGCTGACGATGCAAAAATTATTAAACATATAATGGACGAAAACAGTTGTCGAGAGCTACAGAGTGATCTGGATAAGATAGACCGATGGAGCAAGATATGGAAATTAGATTTTAACAAAGATAAATGTCATGTGATGGAAGGGGGTGTGAGTAAAAGAAGACCTCATTGGGAATATAAACTAGGAGAATGCACGATTAACCCCTCAGAGAAAGAAAAGGACTTGGGCATTATAATACAGGGAGATCTTTCACCCGAGAGCCATATTAACAAAATTGTGGGAGAAGCTTATGGCCTGTTGAATAAAGTAAAAATAGCATTCAACTATTTGAATGAAGAGATGCTATTAATATAATAAAATCAATGGTGAGACCTAAATTGGAATATGCGGCAGTGGTGTGGTCACCCCATCTTAAAAAACACATAATTAAGTTGGAGAAAGTACAGAGAGCTGCAACGAATATGATTCCAGAACTAAGAGAACTGACATATGAAGAGAGATTAGAGAGATTGAATTTGCCAACTCTAAGTGAGAGAAGAGAAAGAGGGGATATGATTATGATGTATAAATGTGTTAGGGGATTGGAAAGGATAGACAAGGAGGACTTTATCGAGGGAGATAAAGGGAGGACTAGAGGACATAGTTGCAAGTTAAAGAAAGGCAGATGTAAAGGAGATGTAAGGAAATTCAGCTTTCCATATAGAAGTATTAATATGTGGAATCAGTTGGATGATGAAGTGGTGGGTGCGATGAATATCCAAATTTTTAAAGCCAAATTAGATATCAGAATCTTTGGAGGCGGGACAATACGAGCCTAAAAACTCAAATCCTGTATACTACAATTGGGTGAGTATTAGGTGAGCGCGCGCGCGCGCACACACACACGCGCACACACACACACACACACACACACACACACACACACAAAGTGAAATACTGTAGTTTCACTGCACTATGCAAAGGCAAGCGTGTAGATATATGTGTTATTATTATTTTACTTTTCCCAATGGTTACCTTGAGGTGCTTCGGTCTCCGTCAACGGTCTCGGCGAGAGCAGCTCCCTCCGAGTATACCAGTAATACCAAAGTAATCTAGGGGGCAGCTCTTCATCCTGTAATCTAGGGGGCAGCTCTTCATCCTGTAATCTAGGGGGCAGCTCTTCATCCTGTAATCTAGGGGGCAGCTCTTCATCCTGTAATCTAGGGGGCAGCTCTTCATCCTGTAATCTAGGGGGCAGCTCTTCATCCTGTAATCTAGGGGGCAGCTCTTCATCCTGTAATCTAGGGGGGAGCTCTTCATCCTGTAATCTAGGGGGCAGCTCTTCATCCTGTAATCTAGGGGGCAGCTCTTCATCCTGTGAAGCATCGCTGAAAAGAAAAGGTTTGATTAAGGGGAGATCTCCACTTGAGGGATTTTTTTCTTGACTCCTTTCTCCCTCATGTTTAGCCCCATTGCTTTTCTAATTTTGAAACGTTCGCCCCATTATTTTGACGATTTTAAGAACTTTCGACCCATTTCTGTCAATTTTAAGACCTTTCGTGCCATTTAGGTGTCGATTTTATCCTGGCGAGCGATAGCGAGCCTGTAATATAAGAGGAACCGGCTTTCAGCCGGGACATTTTTCTACCGAAAAATGTACAAATTTATCTTGAAAGAGGGTCAAGGGGGTGAAATTTTAAGATTGCTGGAAGAGTAGAAAACAAACTAAAAACCTCCCCTTAAAGCTATATATTGATTATAATTTAATATTTTCATTATTAACCCTCTCCGACATATGACGCGATTTTGAGCCTATTGGGGATACTTTAAAGCCTTTGTTATCATCAGGGATATTTAGAAACCTTTAGTTTAGTTACTTCAACCTCTGCAATTGTCTTTGAGTTATTATCAGAAAACTAATTTTGGAGAGGTAATTATAAGAGTGAGAGAACTCTGTCTTATTGCTAATCTGGCAACCTCTGCGTCATAAATGCGTGAAAGGGTTAATATTATTATTATTATTATTATTATTATTATTATGTTTGTTATTATATTATTATTATTTTACCCAGCCAAAACTGTCTTATTAGTTCTTAACCCTTTCTGTACCGGCGACGTCTTTTTCATTATATTCTAGCTATATTTAGACAATTTTATGCAGCTTAGGAAGGATTTGTGGTAGCAAAAAGGGTTAAATAAGCTAGTGTGAAGCCTAATGATTGCTAGAGGTCCTTCGTAAGCTTAATAAACTCGCTTAATATGCACGGGTTAATTAGTTGGTCCGATTTAAGCAGGCGTATGTTCTCAACTCCAGTGGAGGTACTTATTTATAAAATATAAATATAAATATGCAGTTTGTAGGTTTCGTTGATTACAGGACACAGAGTATACTATATATAAAAAACAATGCAATAGTACTAAATAATGACCTTACATATAAGAGCTACAAACACATATATACAATAGAACTGGCGTGGAGAATTTATAGGCAATTATGAGTTTAATTACATATATTTATAAGGTAACGTGAAATACTAAGTGTCGAGCGGATGGTGTATGTAGTTATAGTCTTTACCAAATCAAGGCAGAGTCATCTTGGAAGTTGAAAATATAGTGACTGCTGGCAAAGCAAGGGGATACGGTGTATGTGCTTATCTAATATGACTTAGGCTTGCACTACAAGGGTCTTCAAGTGAAGATCAATGTTTATATATTTATTTAAGGAAGTCCCAGGCTCGAATTCAGAACAGTGGTTTAAACCTCGGATTTCGGGGCAGGTTTAAACCCGGGATTGAGATTACTCGATCCTGAATACCGATAGTCCTGGATTGAGTTTCAATCTCTGGTTTAAACCAGCGAGGAGGTTTAAACCACTGTTCTGAATTCGTGTGTATGTGTTTTCCAGGCGTGGCAGGAAGTTTTTTTCTAGTTTGTCTGGTTCTGGGGTGTGAGGTCTGGCGATGGGGATCGTCCGGGTCTCTGGCTGCAGGCTTGTGGTGTTGGGGCTAGGCTACTTAGGGAGGCTATATCGTCATTTTCTGTTGTTATTTTTATCTCGTCTCTGGCCTTGGGAAGCACCAGGTAGGTCTTGGGAAGCACCTGAGAGTGGTTCTTGGTAAGTAACGAGTGTGGGACCTTAGGAAGCACCGTTAATTGGATCTTTAATCAGGCCTTGAGAAGCGCTTATGGAGGCCTTGGGAAGCACCTCTTCAACTATTAGGTTTTGTGAAGCACCTTTATCTCGACCTTGGGAAGCATCGTGAAGCTACCAAACAATTTATCCATCCGGTATACTTTTACATTTCCTGTCCCTGCTGGTAGTTTGAGAGGCCCGGAAAACAGGGGCTACCGTACTCTTGTCAGGTTAGTTAAAATAGGACTTCAGAGGCTATCAACCCTATTAAATTATTAAGCCAGCACACTGTAAGTCAAGACTAACGTCAGGACTGGAGCCTCTCTGCGAAAACTCCAGTCCCTTGTGCTTGTCAGGTGGTGTGGGGATGCCGTTTTGACCCAGAAGTTGGCAACTCCTTTGAGCTATTTACCTGGGGTTCCAAGTCAGGTATATTCAGTAGCGTGACAGCACTGGGAGGCGGGGCTTAACGTCATGCGGGGTGGGGCTTCTGGTCATTCAGATAGTGGTAGTAGGTAGACTATCCTTCTCCTGTTTGTTGGTGACTTTTCTTTTGTTTTTGTTCTCGGCCGCTTCTTTGTGGTGGTGGTGGTAGTGATGCTGGTTACTTTCTCAGGTTTAATTGTAGGTGTTGGGGCTGGTTTCCTGGTGTTCGTTGCGGGGCTAGTTGTTGTTGTTGTTGTTGTTGGTTATGGTGGTTGTTTGTACATCGTCTGTGGTATGGTGGTTGTCGGCTTGGTTATAACAGAAAATGGTAGTTTCCTGGGGCAGACTGTCCTGTTTCCACCTTGGCCTATGGAAATGACGATGGATGGAGGCTATTGGTTGTGTCGTAGGTACTGTTGATGGTATTACCTACTGTAAGTCATTTATTGGAATGCAAGAATAACAAATAATCTTTACTATTTGTATTATTATTAATGTTATTGTTGTTATTATTATTATTATTATTAGTAGTAGTAGTAGTAGTAGTAGTGGCATAATTAATATGTTTCATTAATATTACCTTTGAATTGTTAGAATTAGTAATGTACGCAATTTCGTTGTATTCCACAGACTCTCTTGCTCACACACTCTCTCTCTATATCTATCTATCTATCTATCTATATATGCATCCAACTATCTATCAATGTATCTGTCTACATATTTTATCAACCATCCTACCTATGTATCTTCTATCTATCTATCTATATATCTATCTATCTATCTATCTATCTATCCATCCATCTATCTATCCATGTATGTATCTATGTATGTATGTATGTATGTATCTATCTATCTATCTACCCATCCATCTATCTATCTATCACCAATAACTCTGCCAGCTACCTCGTTCCAATGGTCTGGCAATACACGGGGCAGCCAGCGCTCGTTGGGTGCCGTTTATTTCACGGGTTGCTCATACCAAACTTTAAATTTACCAAACAATTTATATCCAAGCTTAACCTGAATACCGGGCGTCGTGTGTGTGTGTGTGTGTGTGTGTGTGTGTGTGTATGTGTGTGTGTGTGTGTGTGTGTGTGTGTGTGTGTGTGTGTGTGTGTGTGTGTGTGTGTGTGTGTGTGTGTGTGTGTGTGTGTGTGTGTGTGTGTGTGTGTGTGTGTGGACAAGCGGTGGTGTGTTTAAAGGTACAAAACTCATGAAATATGTAGGTTTGCAGGTACATGAGGTTTAGGGTGACAGTTTAAGTGTACACACCTCTTTAAAATACGTTGAAATGGAGTGTTTTCGGTTAGGTTAGGTAAGTTAGGTTAGGTTAGGTTAGGTTAGGTTAGGTTAGGTTAAGTTTTATCTAGATAGTTTTATTTAGGTTTAAAAATAGAAAAATGTACTCGTAAGCATGCAAAAATAACGTGTGTACCGATAAACACACAAGCATGCAAAACTAACGTGTGTACCGATAAACACACCACCGCTTGGGTGTGTGTGTGTGTGTGTACTTTTGGAGCCTTTGTGTATGTGTGTGTATGTAATCTATTTTCATTAATTTCACTCAAACACCAAACACCTCCCAAAGAAATTAATGAAAGCATGTGATTCATCAGGATTCGAACCTGGGTTACCACATACAGATTTTAAACACTAACCATTACACCATCAAGGCAGTTAGCAATGTATCTGCATGTATTTTTGGTGCCTGTGTGTGTGTGTGTGTGTGTGTGTGTGTGTGTGTGTGTGTGTGCGCGCGCGCGCTTTGGTGCCCTTGTGTATGTGAGCAACGTACTGTATATGCGTGTCTTTTTGGTGCATTTGTGTGTGTATGTGTGTGTCTGACAGTCTGTGTCTGTGTGTATATACAGTATGTATGTCTGTTAGTGTGTAGGTGTGTGTGTGTGTGTGCGCGCGCGCGTATTTTTGGAGCCTTTGTATATTTGTGTAAGCGTGGATTTTTCGGTGCCTTTGTGTGTATGTACTATGTATGTGTGTATGTGTGTGTGTGTGTGTGTTTGTAGTCAAAGTATCTGTGTGTGTATTCTGTGCCTTTGTGTGTGAGGGAAGTGCGTGTGTTGCAATACGCCAATGTAGTTTTGTTGTCCTAGATATGCATGTAGGCTACAGTATATCAGGACCACTCTATCCCTCTCTCATATTATATCTATCTAAATACTTGGTCAGTCATTCACTCTCCTTTTTTATGCTGTAATAATACACCTCTCGATAGATATAGATAGATAGATAGATAAGACAAACAGATAGATATATAGATACATATAAAGATAGATATATATTATTATGTTCCCTCCACCAACCGACTTTACTCCTAAACTCAATTAATGAAATCAACAAACACATGTGGCAGTCCAGGGATTCGAACCTAGGATGCTCACACCGAAATTCAGTGCATTTATCCATTGCCCTACGAAGACAGTTATTAGATAGATCTCATAAATAGATAGATAGACAGATAGATAATACCATATATCCTTTCCTATCTGTATCCCATATGTATCTATCTATATATCTATCAGGGAGGATATCATTATTATGCTACAAGAACGCGTGGTGACCATCCTCAATGAACGCTCTGGTCTTGTCTGGAGACGTACCGGATATGTTCCATTCTAAAGCCGGTGTCACACGAGCGCTTTTTCCGTCAATTTTCCATGAGCAAGTTTTTTTCTCGTATTACTTTGGGACATTTTCGCACTGGTATCGGTAACTAGACTGAAGGTAGATTATGTTAGGTGAATGAATTCTGATAAAGTGTAATATTTTAAGCTTCCAGGCCATAATTGACCGTAAAAATTGCTCGAAAAACGGCTCGTGTGACACCGGCTTAAGTGAATCTTGACACGATCGACATATTTGCTTCAACCATGAGATACATTATAGCCTAAGCCTTCCCCTAGTTCTTCTCCAGTCAACTTGTTTTGATTTATATGCATGGTCTATTCAAAACAATAAAGCAATACATTAACATTTAAGTAAATAAGCTAATATATAAATACATGAATACATTAACCCTTTGAAGCTCTGACGCGTTTTAGCAGTTTATTTTGGCTATCATTAGACGATTGTATGCAGCTTAGGAAGTATCTGTGGCTAATAAAAGGGTAAATACTATCTCAATCAACCCTTTGACTTCCATATACCGTTACTAATCTGAATACAATCGTCTAATAGTAGCCAGAAACAAAACAGAAACGCGCATTGGAGCTTGAGAGGGTTAATATATCAAATAAAAGCATAATATCCATCTATGTCGAAGTTCGCATTCACTGGCTATACAATTAACCCCTTCAAGATAATGACGCGTTTTGACAGTTTGTATTGGCTATTATAAGGCGGATTTATTCAGATTAGGAAGAACGTGTGGGATCTGTAGAGTTTGTTAAAATAGTGTTTATCTTTTGTATTGCTCGAGATCCTTCCTATTGTGCAAAATAGTATATTTTCCTCAATAATGTAAAAATGCGTCCCCAACTATTTAAAGAACTATTATCCCTCAAAACAGTTTCAAATATACTACGCTGTTTTCTATCAATCTTCCTATGTATTTCTCCGTCGTCTTATCTTACTATTTATCTCTTAATAAAGCTGTCTTTTCAGATGCTTATGTTCTGGGTGTGGTGTCCTGAGTTCGAATCCCGGGATAGTGTAGCAGCTTAGTGGCAGAATTTGTGGGAATTGTGCATGGCGAGCGATACCGAGCCAGCATTGTATGGAGAAATCCGGTTTCGCCGGAGAAATTTTTCTATCGAAAAACTAACAAACTTAGCTTGCTGTCAAAACAAAAATATCTATATGCTGGCTCTCTACCGCTCGCCAGGAAAATATTGACACTTGGATGGGGGTAAACGTCTTAAAACAGTAGGCTGAATGGGGCCGAATGGATACAAGCCAAAGAGAGAGAGGGAGAGAAAGAGAAAAAAACAAGCGAGGTGGGCTCCCTTAATTAACCCCTTCTCTACCGGTAGCATCTTTTTCATTTAATTCTGGGTACTTGTAGACAGTTTTTATCCAGTTTAAAAGAGCCTTTTAAATGCCTCCATCAATGAACAAGCTTCGACCTATCTCGCTTAACCCTTTTTTAAATGCCTCCATCAATGAACAAGCTTCGACCTATCTCGCTTAACCCTTTTTTAAATGCCTCCATCAATTAACAAGCTTCGACCTATCTCGCTTAACCTTTTTTTAAATGCCTCCAGCAATGAACAAGCTTCGACCTATCTCGCTTAACCCTTTTTTAAATGCCTCCAGCAATGAACAAGCTTCGACCTATCTCGCTTAACCCTTTTTTAAATGCCTCCAGCAATGAACAAGCTTCGACCTATCTCGCTTAACCCTTTTTTAAATGCCTCCAGCAATGAACAAGCTTCGACCTATCTCGCTTAACCCTTTTTTAAATGCCTCCAGCAATGAACAAGCTTCGACCTATCTCGCTTAACGCTTTTTTAAATGCCTCCAGCAATGAACAAGCTTCGACCTATCTCGCTTAACGCTTTTTTGAGCAATGAACAAGCTTCGACCTATCTCGCTTAACCCTTTTTGTACTACCCCAGACCCTTCTTTAAACGGCACACAATCGTTTAAATATAGCTAGACACAAATGAAAAGACGTCCCCGGCACAGAAGGGGTTAACTAGAGGCAGAGTGCAATAGGACACCATTCCATCAGGCATATACAGTATATCAGTGTAATTTATGGGGCAATCAATGAAGTAATTATTTGGTCTAGATTCTCCTATGATTGGATTGGCTAATAGCACATTAAGGGGGGTGACCTGCTTTTGGTTATTTCTGTCCTTTTCTCTCTTTCTCTGGCTTGTATCCATTCGGCCCCATTCAGCCAACTATTTTAAGACGTTTATCCCCATCTAGGTGTCGATTTCTTCCTGGCGAGCGATAGCGAAGAAATCCGGCTTCGCCGGAGAAATTTTTCTATCGAAAAATGTACAAATTTAGCCTGCTGGCAAACAAAAATAAATAATATGCTGGCTCGCTACCGCTCACCAGTAAAAAATTGACACCTGGATGGGGATAAAAGTTTTAAAACAGTAGGCTGAATGGGACCAAATGGATACAAGCCAGAGAAAGATAGAAAAGGACAGAACCCAAACAGGTCAGCCCCCTTAAGCTCAGATATCGTTGCAGCAATATCTTTTATGTTAAAAGGTTCTATTATTGTGACCTTTTCAATCAGGTTTATTCAACTGTTTATGTACATTGTCAAATTAGTCTATACAGTATTATTTCATCTATAGTAAACAAAATAATGTCTTAAAATATGTGGAATTTTCTAATAATGGGGTTCTAAACCAGTCTCCTTTAACTTTAACAATAATATATTATACAGTATATATATATATATATATATATATATATATATATATATATATATACATTATATCCTTCAAAGTTACACTTGATATAATTATTATAGTCTTAGCTTATCTCGTTCAGTCCCGGTGACTTCCTTTTAATTATAAGATGGCAACTATTAGACGATATTATTCAGTTTATGAAGGACCTCTAGCAATAATAAGACTTCAAACTATCTCAATCAACCCTTTTAACTACCACAGATCCTTCCAAAGCTTCATAAATCCGTCTAAATATAGCAAGAGTAAAAGATAACACGTCGCTGGTACTCAAAGGGTTAACCTGCACGATATAATCCTTAAAAGATACGTTGACGAATTGATGTTCTGTTTTCTGGCTATTGATGATTGTATTCATATTTGGGAAAGTATAAGGAAGTCAGAGAGTAAATATATATAGTATTTACCCATATCATTTCCATAGATCCTTCCTAAATTGTATAAACTCATCTATTGAAAGCCAGAATACAAGTAAAAATACGTCATAATCTTCAAAGGCTTTACTTAATACTTTAGTAATCCTTCCTATTTTCAAATGCCTTATCCACTAAACTCGAAAGTAGGATAAACAATCATAATCTTTAACAATAAGTAAGCGAAATAATAACAATCCACAACTCATCGCACCAGATGACAAAAATAAAAATAAAAAATAAATATATATATAGGCCTATATACGGTATATATAAAAATAAATAAATACACAAATAATATATACTGTATAATATAGTGTGTATATGTGTATATATATATATATATATATATATATATATATATATATATATATATATATATATATATATATAATATATATATATATATACAGTATATATATATATATATATAGAGAGAGAGAGAGAGAGAGAGAGAGAGAGAGAGAGAGAGAGAGAGAGAGAGAGAGAGAGAGAGAGAGAGAGAGAGAGAGAGAGAGAGAGAGAGAGAGAGAGAGAGAGAGAGAATATACTCAAAACATAAAAATCCTCGTCAATGTTTCACCAGTAAAAATCCATCGCCACCCGGGATTTACACACACGCTAATCTCCGGACCAATAATCCCAGAGCACAAACACTTTTATTGTTGAAGGCCAATCATTGAAGGTTGATTAATTATATATCCGCTACTGGGTGTACCTTAAGCCAGTATCACACGAGCGCTTTTTCACTCAACATTTGTACTTAACACTAGTCTGGCAGCTTAGGAGGTCAACATATATAATATTTATGATGCCTAAATCCATCTACCATCAGTCTAGCTTCCGATACCAGTGCAAAATATTTCAGAAATGTTGAGAGAATTGTTTTTATAATTGAATGTCGACTATAAAAGCTCTCGTGTGACATTTTATTTTAGTAATTTTGTTTCCGATTCCGCTGGGAGTGTTTTGCTGAATTGAATTATGTTATCTTCGGAACGTATGACGCACTACTCCTCCTAAACAGCTGCCTCCACGACATAGAACACTAAGACCAAATTTGTTCGAAGAGCAAAACGAACAAAGTGAACCTGCCAGATTACCGCTACACTTGCTAAATAGGTCGTTTCGCTGATTGTTGTCGTCTCCGGAACGTTTGAAGCAATACCCCTCCTAAACGGCTGCCTCCGCAACATTGAACACAAAGACCAAAGTTGTTCACAGAGCCAAAATGAACACAGAAAACCTGCCGGATTTCTGTTACCGGCTGTGGTGGCTCTTGCACCGGGAAATTGTCTAAAACGTGATATGTAGTAGGAATCGGAAAGGAACTGATCCATTCGCCTTAACCCCTTCAGCATCATGACGTAATTTTCATCATATTCCGGATATCACAAGACGATTTTCTTTAATTTTTAATCTATATCTACGACGTGAGTACAAATGACCTCAATAAACCCTCTGAACATAGGTCCTTCTTAAACTGCATAAAATTGTCTAACTTCAGCCAGAATCAAAGGTAAAAAGGCGTCATGGGGCTGAAGGGGTTAATCAAAAGTTAGTACTTTGGCAGTTATATAAGGCGGGTTTAGTTTGCTCCCAAAAAAACGCCTTTAGATTAAGAAATACCTCTATAAACCTCCATTAAAAAAACAAAAAAAAAAAAAAACAAACAAACGCCATTTTAGATCCCCTTCAAGCTAAAATTGTATATTTGATACAAATTGATACCTGGATATATGACTGTGATGAAACGTCTTCTTATCGCCTAACTGATGGGGCGAAGCATCTTATAATCGACAAACTAATTGGGTGAATCTAGGGGATATATATGCAGACAAACCAAAAGAGAGAGAGAGAGAGAGAGAGAGAGAGAGAGAGAGAGAGAGAGAGAGAGAGAGAGAGAGAGAGAGAGAGAGAGAGAGAGAGAGAGAGAGAGAGAGCCTAGATAGATAGATAGATAGATAGATAGATAGATAGACATACGGACAGACAGATAGATAGATAGACATACGGACAGACAGATAGATAGGTACACATACAGACAGACAGACAGATATATAGGTACACAGACAGACACACAGATAGGTAGGTAGCTAGATAGATATAGATATATAAGGATGAATAATATACACCTTGGTGAGAGTCCGCTTGATGGTGGAAGTGCGAGTTAGAATTATTGATAACTATGAATATATGAGTGAGCAGATATATCCCGGATTCTGCGTAATGTAGACGCATATGTAGCCTACTCTCACGTACACGCAGAGGCAGACGCACATACACACACGTACACATACACATACAATCAGACACGCTCATAATGGCCGAGCTCACTTAGTGATTTAGGTGCTTAGCTATTTTTATTAATATATAATTATATATATTTTTTTTTATTATATATATATTTTTTTATTATTATAATTTTTGTTTGATGTGTATGAAGGAGACATGAGGCAAAGCTGCCTGTAACAAGTGTCTCCCCCAGAGTAGAAAGAGTGACAGACATATTTAAGGTACGTTGGAGTCAAAATGTCTGGACACACGGAGCTTGAAAAATTCCAGTCATAGGATGAGGGAAAGACAGATTGGGAGAGAGTGTCTAAGCTTCCTTGTTGAGTTGAAGAAGAACTGGTAAAATCGGTTCACTTTTGGGTTAGAGTTGAACAAATTTAGGGTGGGAGTGTGTTGAAAGGTGGGTGCCACCCACTTTCTGTAAGGGAGGAGGTATACACTGAGAAAGCTCTGAAGAACATTAATTATTGTAATAGCGGTAGAAGAGTGAGACAGCTGCAACATTGCGGCATGTAGAAACAATGTTTGGGAATTAGTAAGAGGAAGTGAGTTGCTGAAACGAAGTGATTTTGACTTTACCCTTTTGAGAAGTGTGTATGGGTGAAACCTCCCCACACATGCAAACAATACTCGATACATGGGCGCATTGTCACCCTACACAGAGCAAGAAGCTGTGTGGGGGTGAAAACCCACTGAGACAGTTGAAGACACCTAACTTCTGGGCAGCTGAATTAGCAAGAGTGGTAACATGATCTTACCAAGAAAGGTCAGGAGAAAAAGAAACACCAAGAAAACGGTACTGAGAAAAGATGAAGGGTTGATTTATGTATTGTTAAAGAATAAGGGATAGCCGTGTGGAAGATGGTGACGGGTAGATAAGTGGATAAATTGGGTTTTGGAAGCAATGAAAGTAAATAGATTTTCTCTGCCCTAATCGGAAAAAGTTGATAGATCAGAAGATAGGCATGTTATGGCCTCATCGCGTGAATTGAGTGATTGCATGGTGGGTCGTTGTGGGAAACTAGTTGAATAGGTCATTAGCATAGAAGTGGATAGGAGTAGCGGTACGGTGGCGAAAATTCATTAAAGAATATTTCAAAGAGAACTGATGACAGAACAGAATCCTGAGGAACACCGGAGTTGATAGGTTGAGGAAGTGAGCAATGGCCGTCCACAACGGCAGCTAACGAACGGCCAGCAAGGAAATTAGAGATAAAGGCACAGATGGATTGATAGAAACCAAAGGAGGGTAGTTTAGAAATTAGATTTGTGCCAGACTCTATCCAAGGCTTTCAATATGTCTAGCACAATAGAAAAGGTCTCACCAAAGTCCCGAAAGGAGGATGACCAAGAGTAGTTACATAAGAAAAGAAGATCACCAGTAGAGTGGCTCTTAAGGAAACCATACTGGAGGTCTGAAAGTAGATAATGGGGAGATAAATGCTTAAGAAATTTTGAAATAAGAATAGTTTCAAAACTTTAGAGATGCAAGAAAATAGAAATATGAGTAATTGGACGATAGTTATAGGGTTGAGAGCGGTCATCCTTCTATGGGACAGGATGAATGAGAGCAACTTCCAGCAAGAAGGAAAGACGTTAAATGAAAGACAGAGACGAAAGAGTTTGCTTTACTTAGGCAGGGAGTCAGCACGGAAGAACAATTTTTGAGTGCAACAGGAGGAACACCATCCGCCTTCGCCTTCCTAGTATTAATGGAGGGTCACCGTTTTGTTTTTATCTTTCTCTCCTTTTCTCTCTTTCCCTGGCTTGTATCCATTCGGCCCCATTCAGCCAACTGTTTTAAGACGTTTATCCCCATCCAGGTGTCGATCTCTTCCTGGCGTGCGATAGCGAGCCAGCATTGTATGGAGAAACCCGGCTTCGCCGGACACATTTTTCTATAGAAAAATGAACAAATTTAGCTTGCTGTCAAAACAAAAATATATATATGCTGGCTCGCTACCGCTCGCCAGGAAAATATTGACACCTGAATGGGGGTAAACGTCTTAAAACAGTAGGCTGAATGGATACAAGCCAAAGAGAGCTAGGGAGAGAAAGATAAAAAAAGCCGGTGACCCCCCTTAAGCCCAAAAAGGGCATAAGGTACATCCTGTGAGAGATTTGATGTCACGGGACTATACCTGGTTCCTGATTCACGCACTACAACCTTGCCTTCACCCATCTTGGTGTACGTAGGTATTTTGGGGGCAGCCAAGATCAGTTTGTTGATAAGTTAGTTTTTTTTTTTCATCATAAATGGCTATCGGGTTGAAATACACCAAATAAATTATCAATGTTATTTGTTATTATTATTATTAATTATTATTATTATTATTACACAAGTTTCATCATACACACACACGATTAAAGTTATACACAACACACACACACACACACACATTCCCTCAACCAATCTATTTATCTATCTATATATCTGTATACTGTATATCTATCAATCTATCTACCCCAGTTAACAGGAAGGTAGGCTAACTGATAGCTATAAATATATGAGTGACAGACATCAAGAACAGCATAATACTAAGAAATAACTATTGATGTCTGATTGGTCTCTCCCTCTCTCTCTCTCTTTTATCTTTCTACCCCCATCTCTCTCTCTCTCTCTCTCTCTCTCTCTCTCTCTCTCTCTCTCTCTCTCTCTCTCTCTCTCTCTCTCTCTCTCTCTCTCTCTCTCTCTCTCTCTCTCTCTCTCTCTCTCTCTCTCTCTCTCTCTCTCTCTCTCTCTCTGCTAATTAAATGTACTCGTAAGCCGTAAGTCTAATTCTTTTCCAATTCGGTGTCAGAAAAAATCATTTTAATCTCGCCTAGATTGGCCCAGGAGGATTGTGCACTTAAAAGCCAAATTAAATGTGTTAATTAATAGAGACAACAAAGTTAAAGCACAGAGATTGGTCAGCGTTTCATTGCTACGTTTATGTTATATATTTATTTTTTTATTTTCTGTTTTTCTTTAGGTAAAACAAAGTAATATTGTACAGACTCGGTCATTAATTCTGATACACTTTGCAGCTTCGACCTGATTAAACGAACCTCGGTAATGCAAACATCAGGTAAAGGCTTAATAAGGAGATACAATTGGGCTCCGAGCAGCATAATGTTGCATAGGCACGGTCATTAACCCCTTCTGTACCGGCGACGTATTAATTATTGGATTTCAGCTACATTTAGACGCTTTTATGAAGCTTAGGAAGGATATATGGTCGCTAAAAGGATTAATTGAGATAGTTTGTAGTTTTTCTATGGGTACACGTCCTTCCTAAGCTGAAAACAATCGTATGATAATTGTCAGAATATAATGACGTCGCTGGTACTGGATGGGGTAATTCTGATACATTTTGAACCCTCAAACTAATTAAAGAACCCCAGTAATGCTAATATCAGGTAAGGCATCACTATAAGGAGAGTCAATTCAGGTTAGGAGAGGACTAGGCCAAGTAGTCAGATAAGATTGGTCCATTAACCCCTTCAGTACCGACGACAGCCTTTCCATCTATTCTGGCTACCAGTAGACGAGTTTATACAGTTTCAAAAGAGCCTCCAGCAGTTAACAGGTTTTGAACTATCTCACTTAACCCTTTTCAAAACCTCAGATCCTTCCTAAATTGCATAAAATCGTCTAAATATAGCTAGAATAAAAGGAAAAAGACGTCGCCGTTACAGAAGGGGTTAAAGAGACAAGGTGGAGGAGGGAAGGGGGAAAGCCGTGGGAACCAAGCAATGTTTATAAAAAAAAAAAAAAAAAAAAAAAAAAACACACACACACACACACACACACACACACTTACACACAATTATAGTAAGGCCACGACTACATCCAAGAGTGTAGTACAATAGCCTCCAAACCTCCTTTACCCACACGGCTGTCGGCATCTCCAAAATGTCTTTAGGGACTATTTAAAATAAGTTAAAATGCCTTAAAAATAATGTGACCCCAAACAATAAAACAGTGGCTAAAAAAATATGTGTTGGCAATGTCGGCCAAAAATTATAGTTTCTGTTTAACCCCTTCACCACCATTAAGCCAGAGTCACAGGAGCTCCTTTTTCGAGCAATCTTTACTGGCAATTATGGTTTGGAAGCTTAAAAAAACACACATCATCAGAATTTAGCCGCCTAACATAATCTACCTTCAGTCTAGGTATCGATACCAGTGCGAAAATGTCCCGAAATAATACGAGGACAAACTTGCTCATGGAAAATTGACGGAAAAAGCGCTCGAGTGACACCGGCTTTACGTAATTTTCATCATATGCTGGTTACCATTGGACGATTTTCTTTAGTTTATAATCTACCTCTACAACTCAAGGGGTAAATACGATCTCAATAAACCTTCTTAGTAACACAGGTCCTTCTTAAACTGCATATAATAATTTAATTTTAGCCAGAATCAAAGGCACAAAGGCGTCATGGGTCATGGTTCACTTTTTGGGCGATTTTTGCATGTATTCATTATTTTTCTAGTTGCCTCCCTAGACCTCCATCAAATTAAAAAAAAAAAAAAAAATATCTAATAGACCCCTTTCTAAATTAATTTGTACATTTTCGGTAGAAAAATGTACCAGCCGAAGGCCGGTTCTTCCAACATTACAGGCTCACTATCGACACCAGTTGCCTAAGAGCATCTATTTACAGTCTAATAGCCGATACCAATGATAAACAGTCTCAAAAATATTGCCAGAAAGAAATTGCTGCTAAAAAAATGCTCTTGATTCTGTGAATCAAGCTGTATATTGAAAAAGCCGATACCAGTGATAAACAGTCTACAAATAATGCCAGAAGATAATTGCTGCTAAATAATTGCCCCAAAAGGCCCTCGTGTGAATCCAGCTTTATGTTGTAAAATGGGTTTGCGCCATTATTACCGGAACCAAAAAGTCTCACCCGGCACAAGTTTCGATAATCCTTTTAAGGGGGGGGGGGGTCAATTTTTGTTGTTTTTATCTTTCTCTCCTTTTCTCTCTTTCTGACTTGTATCCATTTGGCCCCATTCAGCCAACTGTTTTAAGACTTTTATCCATTGTATGAAGAAATCCGGCTTCGCCGGAGACATTTTCTATCGAAAAATGTACAAATATAGCTTGCTGTTAAAACAAAAATATATATATACTGGCTCGCTACCGCTCGCCAGGAAAATATTGACACCTGGATGGGGGTAAACGTCTTAAACAGTAGGCTGAATGGGGCCGAATGGATACAAGCCAAAGAGAGAGGGAGAGAAAGAGAAAAAAGGCGAGGTGGGCTCCCTTTTAAATTAGTAAATGCAATATGCAGGTTAATCCTTAATACCGCTGGGGACCCCGGGACAGGAACATGAAGACAAGGAGGGTAAAGAAGAAAACAGGAGAAGGAGAAGAAGAAGAAGAAGACGAAGAAAAGAAAAAGAGGTAGGACGAATGAATTGTTATTAAGGGTGAGGTCCATGAGATAATAATGTACGTGCAGTGTTAGGCCATTTATATTATAGGGCAAAACAAAATGTCATAGCGTTGATGTTGCGTATGCAGTGTTCCGTACATTCATTATATATACATCATGGAATAATAAAATATAATGTATGTGTGAACGCGCCCGTTTTTTTTTTTTTTTTTTTTTTTGGAGAGAGAGAGAGAGAGAGAGAGAGAGAGAGAGAGAGAGAGAGATTCAGATTCAGATAGAGATATTCAGATTCAGATTGAGAGAGAGATTCAGATTCAGATAGATAGATTCAGATTGAGAGAGATTCAGATTCAGATAGATATATTCAGATTGAGATATTCAGATTCAGATTGAGAGAGAGATTCAGATTCAGATAGATATATTCAGATTCAGAGATTCAGATAGAAAGATATTCAGATTGAGAGAGAGAGAGAGAGAGAGAGAGAGAGAGAGAGAGAGAGAGAGAGAGAGAGAGAGAGAGAGAGAGAGAGAGAGAGAGAGAGAATCGTCTAAATACAGCTAGAATAAAATAATAAAGACATCGCTGGTACAGAAGGCATAAATAATATCAATCATCATCCATCATAATACTGGGCTAGATCATAAATTACCTCCTAGCAAAAAACGAGACAACCAAGGAATTCCGTAAATGCAATATATCATAATTATATAAACCCACAGAGACAAGAACGGGGGAGGGAGGGAGGGAGGAATTTGAGAGGAAATGGGGGGGGGGGTTAGGGGGTTAGTAGGGGGCAACGATTAAGGGGAGAAGGGTCGTTTTTCTAGATCCCCTTCTCCCTCATGTTTAGCCCCATTAGTTTTCAGATTTTAAGATGCTTTCCCCATTAGTTTGTCAATTTTAAGACCTGCCCCATTTCCTTGTCAATTTTAAGACCTTTCGTGCTATTTAGGTGTCGATTTTTTTCTTGACAAACGATAGTGAGCCTGTAATTTTGGAAGAACCGACCTTTGGCCGGGATATTTTTCTACCGAAAAATTTACAAATTAATCTTGAAGGGGGATCTAATGGATTTTTTTTTTTTTTTTTTTTTTTTTTTTTTTAAGTGTGATAAGTTATTTTACCTTTATCTTGTATCGTCCCAGTTTTGGTTTGTTTAGTTTGCAAGTTTTACATTTTAAGTTAGATGGAGGTCTAGGGAGGAAACTGGAAATATAATAAATAAATGAAAAATAATCGATCAAAAAGTGAACCATCCCCCCCTTAAATAAACCCACAGAGAGTAGAAGGGGAGGGGAAGGGAGGAGGGAGGTTAGGGAATTGGGGGGGGGGGGGGGGGGGGGTTTAGTAACGGGCAACGAGATTAGCCAACAAACAACATTGGACCGCTGAATGAGGCAGATGGTTCGGCTTCAAATGACTCGAAGCTTTGGCATGATCACCGAGGCTTTGAGTTTGAAATGTCCCGTGTCGGGTCGTTAGCGGAGAAGTGGCATTGTTTAGGATGAGGTTTGTTATTGGCGAGTTAGTGAAATTATTATTATTTACCCCTTGTGTACCGGTGATGTTATTTGTAGTTGATTTTAGCTCTATTTAGACGCTTTTGTGTAGCTTAGGAAGGATATACGGTAGCTAAAAAGGTTAATTGAGATAGTCTGTAGCTTTTCAATGGGTAGACGACCTTCCTAAGCTGAATACAATCGTCTAATAGTAACCAAAATACAGTGAAAAACACGTCGCCGGTACAAAAGGAGTTAACCCTTTCAGTATACGATCACTATACCCTATTCCAAGTCAGTAGGCCCAAACTCTTAAACATCAACCTCTATAACTCTCAAATGACTAGAGTAATCGAGCTAATATTGCTACCATATGAGAAGGGTCAGCCAAGGAACAGGTGCGGAAAGTTACAGCCCATTTGCTCCTGCCCTTTTTGAGTTAAGCTAATATATCTACCATTCGGGAAGGATCAGCCAGGGAACAGGTGTGGAAGGTTACAGCCCATTTGCTCCTGCCCTTTTTGAGTTAAGCTAATATATCTACCATTTGGGAAGGGTCAGCCAGGGAACAGGTGTGGAAAATTACAACCCATTTGCTCTTGCCCTTTCTGAGTTACAGAGGTTAGGGTTGCCAATTTCTGGCCTACCCTCTTGAAACAGGGTATAGTATCTCTCATCTATCCTGGCTATCATTAAGCTATTGTATTCAGCTTAACCCTTTCAAGATCCGATTACGCATTTCTTGTTTTCTGGCTATTATTTGGCGAGTTTAATCATATTAGCCAGGGTGAATGGAAATCAGAGGGTTAATTGAGATAGGCTGTACCTTTATAATTCCCACAGATCATTCCTAATCTTTATAAAATCGGTATACAATCGTCTAATGATAGCCAGAATAAACTGTCGAATTGTCTTATAATTTTCAAAGGGTTAACAGGGAATTTAGGAAGTCAGAAGACTAACCGAGACACACTTAACTCCTTTGATTGCAAAAGGACCTTCCAAATCCGAATTATACCATCTAATGTTGCCCAGAATATAGCGTAAAAAGCATCACCGCACTGAAATGGTTAACGTTCTGTGTGTTTGGCGGTCTGTGTCGTTACCAGAGAGGCTGAACGGTTAGGCCTATAGATCTTGGGTTAGGCCATGTTCGGTATCGGCGGTCGGGAATTTGTGATCGGTGTTACGGGAGAGAGCTGGTCAAAACACAACCGACCACAAACTTATAACCCCTTAGAGGATCATGCCGCGCTTTAGTAGTTTATTCTGGCTATCAGTAGACGAATATATACAACTTAGAAAGGATCTGTGGGCATCAAAAGGGTAAAGACTATCTCAATTAACCCCCTGACTTCCATATACCTTTCCTAAGCTTTTATTTGTCTATGCGCATGAAGGAGACAAAAGGCAAAGGTGCCTGGATATGTATGTATGACTAGGTTAGCATAGATTACGTTAGGCTTGGTTAGGATAAATTAGCTTAGCTGTGGTTAAATTTGGCTAGGTTAGGTTAAGTTAGCTTGGGGTTAGGTTAGATTAGGCTAGGCTTGGTTAAGTTAGCTTGGGTTATGGTAGATTAAGCTAGACTGGGTTAGGTTAAGTTAGCTTGGGTTATGGTAGATTAAGCTAGACTGGGTTAGGTTAAGTTAGTTTATGTTTGGTTAGATTAAATCTGATTAAGTAAGATTAAGTTTCGTTAAGGTTATAATTATGAAGTATTGCTACGTTAGATGAGTGTAGCTGTTCTGGTTGTGGCCGTATTGGAGTGTGGCCGTTTTGACCGAGAACGTTCAATCATTAGGAGAGAAGCAATATTAGTTAGCCGAGTTTTGTTACGGGCGTTTGTGAAATTGTGATAGATTTAACGGGAGCGTTGTATATATTTGTTAATTTACTTAAATATTTATATATTATTTTTAGTTTCACCCAAATGTGCGTTCTCAGATGGATTACTGTTCACCTCTGTGGAGTGGAAGTGGAGTGGTTTCATTGAGGCAGTTGGACAAAATTCAAAATAAAGCTATTAGATTAATCAATAACCCTGCAATCACACAGGACCTTCCTACATTATCCATACGAAGAAACGTTGCATCCCTTGCATTATTCTACAGATATTTTCACAGCAATTGTTCCGAGGAACTTGCTTCAATTGTGCCGCCTCTCCACATCTTTCCCCGTAGAACTAGGGCAGCTGAGAGCGCCTATGAATTTACACTTTCTCCTCCACAATGCAGAACTTCTGCTTATCAAAATTCATTTATCCCTAGAACTACTACTCTTTGGAATTCACTTCCCTCGAATTGCTTTCCACAAACTTACAATCTACAAATGTTTAAATCCAGTTGTTACAAACATTTTATGAATGGAGGATGCCTTTAGGCACATGGACCTTTTTGTTTTATCTGTGTTTTTCCTTCCTCCGTTCATTGTCTCTTAAAAAAAAAAAAAAAAAAAAAAAAATAGGCCTACCTCCATCAAGCTTTAAGAATTACAACCAAGAACTCCCTTCGAAATAAATTTGTCCATTTTTCGGTAGGGAATTTGGCCAGTTAATTTTCTCACTAATGACCAGGATAAAACACGGATTGTAATTCTTGAACAATAACAAAACAAATCCACTACAAACACTATTTATTGCTATACTTGGAAGAATCCTTGAACTGACAAAGACAAGGAACTATTTTTCTCCTTTTGCTCGCAGTTTTTAAGTTTTGGTTTTCTTCTTTCGAATATTTTGTCTCATCTTCTCTCCTTGTCTTGATTTTTCTATTTTTATTTTGTTTTTTTTCCTTTTTTGTTGCTTATTATTCTCTCTTATCGATTTTTTGCACCTACCAGTTTTTTTCTCACAAGCTCCTCTTCTGGGATAAGACCAAAGACGATAAACATTGGGACTGTTATCTTATGGGCGGGCATGTCTGTTTCACCCCCTGGACTTTTTTTGGCGTAGGGACATCCTATAAGTCATAGAATTTCATTCTTTCTTCATCACCGCTCTGTTATTATTCTTTTGGTAATGGATTAGCCCACAGAGGAAATAAAAAGAAATATTGGAAAATAAGATAAGAGCAGATGTACAAATGAGTGGTACACACAAGAGGACAGAAACACACAAGGTTTAGCGTGGTTTGGTTTTTGGTTGTTGGGTGACATAAACTGGATAAATTTCATATGATGTTCAATATTGTAATGCAAATGGAAGTCAAACCGTTACAGTTTTTCCCTCATATTGGTTTCTTTAACTCACCTCGTTTTGTTCTGTTTTCTTTTTTATTAAAAAGTTTCACTAAGATTATCATGGATCGTCACTCATTCAGTTTTGTTCTTATCTAATCTTTGTTTTTCTCTCAACCTAAATTTGTTTGGAGATAATGAAAAATGCTAAGAAATAACTCTAGTTACCAGATCTAGTGTTTAAAACCAAAATTGTAATAACAAGTAAGAAATAATCTTATATCGGTTACATTTAGCAGGGAACACTCATATAATAGTTTTTCAATAAGTATTTCTTAGGGGGAAAGTCTGGTTTTCAATGTTTGCAATTTGAAATATGTGCTTTATCTCTCGGAGAGTGGTTTGGCAGAAACAAAAAGCGATAATTTTCACCAGAGTTTTTCGGCATTCGTTGATCAATTTTACTTGGGCCGTCATCTTTTTTTTCGAGGATAGACCTGAACATTATTAAGAAGAACAAAAAAAAAAAACCTTCCGGGTTTGTTCTTTTTAAACTAAATCTATAAAAAATGACTGATCTTCAAGTTTTGTAGCTCTACATTGGAATCATAAAAAAAAAAAAATATTAATCATATAATTAATAAATTAAAAAAACATAAATTAATTTAGCCCTTCAAGAATATACTGTTGCATAATTTGTTAAACTGTTGCTATACAACACAGTAAAATCGATAAATGTATCCTGGGAGGTTTGAATACTGGAAGAGAAAAAGGAGTCCACTCGTCCATGACCAATAAGGAAAAACATTCCTTAAACATTTAAATTAGGGAGTATGGCTTATCAGGGGAAACGTGATTTTGTAACTTCAAAATAAACAAAGAAATAAACCTGCACATATGTCAGTGTTCAACTGAATAATCTCTAAGTGAATTCAAAAATTTGTATTCAAAGTTGGTTACTAATGTACACATTAGAAATTAAAAATATTGGTTTGTTAGTCATATATGGTTGAAGCAAAACAGGATTTTAAGGAAAATCTAAAGTTTATACTAATTAAATAGATAATATCTTTAGATATATTGAGGGTCATTGGTGATGGAAAGTTTTCCTTAAGACTAGGGGTGAATATTTATGAGTTTCCTTTCATTTATACCACTTCAAAAATTCCTCAGGAATTCACAAACAAAGCATAATCACTAGAATGCTAATCTTTTATTGTTCTATGATTCTATGTTTCCATACCTAAGAACATAAGAACATAAGAAAATGGGAGTCTGCAGAAAGCCGATTGGCCTAAGCAAGGCAGATCCCTGTCCCACACAACCCCAATTACAAAGCCCAATTATAGGCTCAACACTCTAATACCCTGAGGATCATCTTACCAAAACGGTTAGAGATTAACGCAGGATTATGGGGGTATGCAGAGTGCTGATTGGCCCAACCCGGCTGATCCCCCTTCACACCCAACCCTTCTCGTCCATATGCTTATCCAATTTTATCTTAAAGCTCCCTACCGTTTTAGACCCCACTATAGCACTTGGTAGTCCATTCCACCCATCTACAACTCTGTTACCAAACCAATATTTGCCTATATCTTTTCTGAAACGAAATTTATCTAATTTGAAACCATTGGTACGAGTTCTTTCGCTATCACTGAGCTTTAGTACATTTGTCATGTCCCCTTTGTTAATCCCACTAACCCACTTGAACACCTCTATCATATCCCCTCTAACTCTGCGTCTCTCTAACGAATGTAAACCTAATTTCTTCAACCTTTCTTCATACGAAAGATTTCTAATATTATGGATCATTTTTGTCATTCTACGCTGTACTCTCTCCAATGAATCTATGTCCATTCTGTAATAAGGACACCAAAATTGGACAGCATAATCCATATGGGGTCTCACTAATGACAAGTAAAGTTTTAAGATAACATCAGCAGTTCTGTTACTCACACTCCTAGAGATGAACCCGAGAATCCTGTTTGCCTTATTACGAACGCTTATACACTGTTTTCTAGGCTTCAAATCATTGCTAACAAACACACCTAGATCTTTCTCACAGTCTGAATTTTCTAATTCTAAATTAGCTAGTTTATATTTAACATTTGTATGCATCTTCCCTATCTTTAATACCTTGCATTTGTCAATGTTAAACTTCATCTGCCAATTTACTGACCATTCATGTAAGGTATCTAGATCCCTTTGGAGGCACTCTATATCGCTATCTGAATCAATTGATCTCCCCATTTTAGTATCGTCTGCGAATTTACTTATCCTACTAGTTATACCTAAATCTAGGTCATTTATGTATATAAGAAACAACAGGGGACCTAATACCGATCCCTGGGGGACACCACTTTTGACTGCTCCCCACTCTGACTTGGTACCATTTATGCTGACTCTCTGTTTCCTACCAATTAGCCATGACCTAATCCATCCCAACAACGATCCTCCTATTCCATGTGCCTCAACCTTTCTCATCAATCTCTCATGAGGGACTCTGTCGAAAGCTTTACTGAAATCTAAATAAATAATATCATATGACTTGTCACTATCTACTGCTTCATATACCTCTGAGAAAAAGCTAAGCAAATTAGTAAGGCAAGAACGTCCCTGAGTGAATCCATGCTGAGAAGAATTTATTAAGTTAAATTTTACTAAGTGGCTTCTAATTTTCCTAGCAATAATAGACCTCCTAGCAAACTTTCCTATGATTGATGTGAGACTAATGGGACGGTAATTGGATGCTATCGATTTATCACCTTTTTTGAAGATCGGAACTACATTTGCAAGCTTCCAAGCTTCTGGAACTAAACCTGTTTCTTAAGACTTGTTAAATAAAAATGCTAATGGGCTACTTAACTCATCTCTGCATTCTTTTAATGCTCTATCATATACCCCGTCAGGACCATGCGATTTTTTGAGGTGTTCAGTCTGTCAATTTCCTTAAGCCCATCATTTCCTACTTATAACTAACTGAAACGTAACATATTTTCTATACTATCACTATATACCCTATTGACTTATGGATTCTGTGCCAAATTTTTCAATAGTGAAAACGGAAAGAAACTGACTATTTAAATGTACTGCACATTTGCTAAATCATTGTTCTGTTATTTTTCCTATTGAAGTTTGTTATGGGGGCCTATTACATCTCTAACTTTAGATTATAATATAGTTGGTAAAAAGCTTTAGGGTTATTTATTTGAGTCACTGTCTATCCTTATTTCATAATTTCTTTTTGCTTGCCTGATTTCCGTTTTAACCTGTCTTGATAGAGTCCTGAGGTATAGATGTAGATGATTTTCGCCTGTCTTAATTTTTCTATATATACTTCCTTTCTTTTTTCCTAGAAGATCTATTAGCTTAGTAGTCATCCATTTTGGTTGGTTCTGCGGCGAAGTCTTAATTTTTCTTTTCGGGGATTATAATTTATTTTGAAGCATTGTGGATTGAAGCAATAAACTGGTTTATAGGATAGGTTGGCAAGTTTAACCGCTGGCATATCCTGACTTAAGTTGCTTAACAATAGGGTCCACCTTTAAAGTCTCTTCTTAGCCCACCATAATCGTCTTGTTAGTCTGAAATCTGGGATAAGTGTCGTCTTCTCTTTAGCATTCCATGTCCATTGTATATGAAAATTAATAGATTTATGATCGATAGTTCCTAGGTGGTGTCACCAATCTCTACATCATTTCATCATAATGTTTCAGTTGTGACTGAAAACTAAATCAAGAATATGAATACCTCGATTTGGCGTATCTAGGAATTGAAATAAAAAAACTATCTTGATACAACCTCAAATAAACTCTACTGAATCGGAGTCCGCCTATTTGGTGCTGCCAATCAATGTTTCGGACCATTAAAATCCCCCATACATGCACACATTGCTAAACCTTGATGCTATTTTAATTCCTTCCTCCCATAACGATTGTTCCGCCATTTCTACTCATATTAGGCGGTCTATATATAAACGTCCAATACCTATGGTCTCACTACCTTCGTTACTTCTACCCAAACACTTTCATTATCATTATTTAGTCCTAATACCTGATTTAATACAGCTTTTTAATGTACTCCTTACAATACACTGCTATAAACCCTCGCGCCCCTTACCTACTTGTTTCGGTCATATTTAAACAAACTATATCCTGGGAATTATCAAATTCTGCTAAAAAATGGCCTAGGATTCTGTACTTAATCACCACGTTTCAGTTCAGCGCTATTATGTGCTAGTATTTGTCTGTGCTAACGAGTGCTCTAAGTATCGTATCATTTTGTTACACACTAACTCCTGACAATTGGTATAATATACCCTCAACCTATTACTTTTATTTGCAACTAATTTTCTATTTGTTGTTAGCGTAACTTATTATTGTCCTGTTGAACTACTAGCTCTAGACGGAAATTCCTGCTCTAATCAGTAATCTCATCTTTACTTAGTCCTTACCTGTGTAGTGTTAATCGATAATACTATTACACATCACTAGATTCCGCACTATCTTGACTGATTATTTCTTTCTATGTTTACACCTTCACTGGTTTGTCACATTACGTACCGTGCTCCATATGGAGACAGTATTTTACTTACACACCCAGAGTTTTTTTAACGAAACCCCGCCAACAATCTTGTCCAGTGAGTGGGCCAAGGTCGAAACTCACTAGTTCGAGCAAAGATGTACTCCATCCCTGGGCCATACAGTTCATCCTACCATAGAAGTGAGTCCAGTTATCTAGGAATGGTATTTGACTATTTGCCTTGCAATACTTCCTCAACATCCGGCTATTTACACCATTAGCCCTGGGAGGACCATTCCTTCCGGACCCCTCTGTCTTGGCAGGATACTTGTGTACCACAGGAAATCACCCTTCTCCTTGGATCCTCTCCAGCATTTGCCTGGTACTTGGGTCAGCAACTCCTCAGTCCGGCATCTCCATATGTCATTGGATCCCGCGTTGATGAAGATGATGGGGTCATCCCCACCCACTTCTAGGACACCATCCAGTCTTCTCTGCCACCCTCCCGACTCCGGCTCTCCAGGTAGGCAGACAACTTTTACATAAAACATGATGTTAGTAGCCCCCAGTCAAGGTACCCTAACCATGTGAATCCCCGCCATGAACTTAGCTTTTTTTCCGTTTGTCGGGCGTGTAGCAGGAGTTTTAGCACGCAACAGCAGCAGAACTTCCCCCCCTCCCCTCTCCCTGCCGGGATCGATTGATCGCCACTTCCTCGCCATCACTCTCATCAGCCAAGGTGCTGAAGTTTTTTGTGGGTCTTGAGTGGCTGCCTTTTCCGCTTGCCGGCCGTTGCACTGTGGCGGAGCACCACTTTCCCAAGTGGCTTTCACGATCCCTGGGAACACTTCCCTGTAGCGCTCACACTTCTTCTCCGCCATAGCTAGTCTCAATGCCAAATTTTCATCTTTGAGACACTTTGAATCGCACTGTTTCCCCACTCTCCAGTCTTTCTTGCAAAGCAAGACAAAGCTGGAGAGTATGGGAGGAGACAGCAGACTCATCAACAACAGCCATCACTAAGAAAGTTCACTAGGACCTCACTAAGGGTAAACAGGTTCACTAGCGGTCACTGGGGACGTCCGCACAGGTCAGGGGTCAGAGAGCAAATGTACGGCATACCGCCGGAAGGTGGGTAGAGAACCTTCATTTGTTGCTATCCTTTCCTTCCACTCTTCCTTACTCTCGGGTGTTCTACCTCTACTCAAATCATGTCATGGCCACCTCGCTGGGATCAGAGGATATGTGTGGCCAGCGAGCCTATTTAAATCTATATACATAAATCTCTCTCTCGCTCTCAAACCGTACATATTTGAGCCCGTGGCAAAAATATCTATTCAGTCCCATTTGGTAAAACGTTCATGTATAAATGAATCAGCCCCCAGCCTCCCCCCACTGCCCCCTTCAATGCCCCCTCTCCTCCCACCCCAACGCCCACCACTTTACTCACTCTCTCTCTCTCTCTCTCTCTCATGTTAAAATTCCAGTTGGCCAAAGTGGTGGAATGTTTATTATTATATCGGGGAAGGGGAGCGGCAACGGTCGGGAAGCCATTGACGAATTGCAGGTCATAAAATAATAATATGGTCCGGGATTTTTGGAGGGTTATAGCTGGTGATTTTCCGCGGACTGAAATTAATGGTAAAGGGTAACGCATTTGTTTGTGTGTGTGTGTGTGTGTGTGTGTGTGTGTGTGTGTGTGTGTGTGTGTGTGTGTGTGTGCAGTATACCAACGTAGCATTAGTGTAGTATGTATGTAATAAGCTATTAATGTATCGGCATTACTGTTATTCTCCCCTAATCAATTATTACTCCCTGTGCATGTAATTAACCTATATTCTCTCTCACACACACTCTCTCTCTCTTTCTCTATTTATCCCTATATATTTTAATCAATCTATCTATCTATCAATCTGTCTATATATATATATATATATATATATATATATATATATATATATATATATATATATATATTTTTTTTTTTTTTTGTTTTTTTTTTTTGTTTTTTTTTTTTTCTAATCTCTCAGTGGGGTTCGAACCCCACTGAGAGATTAGAAACATTTAGCGGCTCACGTGTATTTGTGATATATACTCAATATATATATATATTATATTTATATATATTATATATATATATATATATATATATAATATCTATATATATCTATATATATAATTATATATATATATATACCGACATATATATATATATATATATATACAGTATATATGTGGTTTACATTTTCATCAATGCCCTTCTCATAGATTCAAACCTGAGCGTCTTCCAACATACAAAGTGGATGAATCAACTCACTATCCACTTATCCACTTTACTACGCCGCCCGTGTGATAGCCCCGTGGTCTGAGGTCACCCTCAAGGTCCATAGATATCATCAGGTCAACCCACGCGCAGCTCAGTGAAGTCACACTATTGTACCAAATGAAAGAAAGAGAGAATACGCTCGCCGCTCTGCCTAGCTACGCCCCCTAACAGCTGCGAGACGTTGTAAAGGCTTATCCCTCACACAGTCCACACAATATCTGGACTGTGATCCCTCAATACCTTCACCTTCCTGCCTATACACTGTCACAAACTTATAATACTTTGTATAATTGTTTACCCGGTCCAATCATTTTCATATCAAATGTAGGCTATTACTATATTACTATTATAATATTATAATATTATATTTAGCATATACAAAATGGGATAACTATTTTCAGGTTTAATTTATAGGTATTGGTTATTGTTCTAATTTCTTCTTACAACTTATAGGTTGCACAAAGCGGGATAAGGATTTCACAAAATTCGGTACACACTTATTTTATTAATATATACATGTGTCTATTAAAGTTAAATTATGAAGATTTGGACTTAGAGCACTGACAAGAACTGCGTCCAGTATCATCGTAAGGTTCCGTAAGGTTATTATGAAGAACATTGGACAGGTTACAAAACAATAATAACATAATAACATAATAGAAGTGAGTACAAAAAGCCTGTTGGCCCATACAAGCCAGATCCCTCTCACACCTAACTCATCTCGTACTTATGCCTTTCTAGTTTGATGTTGAAGCTCTCAAAATTAGCCATGTAAATATATCTCAAATTTAGCCTTATAAATACATATCAAAATTAGCCTTATACATACAGTACATGGTCAGTAAATTGGTAGATAAATTTTAATATTAACAAATGCAAGCTATTAAGGATAGGGAAGATTAATGCAAATGCAAAATATAAACTAGCTAATATGAAATTATAAAACTCAGAATGTGAGAAAAAGCTATGTGTGTTTGTTGGCAATGATTTAAAACATATAAAACAGTGTAATGTATTAGCGTTCGTAACAATGCAAACATGATTTTCTGGTTCACTTCAGGGAGTGTGATTAACAGAATTGTTGATGATATCTTAAAACTTGACTTGTTATTAGTGATAAACCATATGGATTATGCAGTTCAAGTTTGGTGATTTTATTACAAAATGGACATTGATTCTTTGGAGCGAGCACATAGCAGAATTACACACATTTTCCATAATATTAGAAATCTGACATTATGACAATGGTTTAAGGTGTCAATAATCTGTGTGTGATAACCCGGGTTCAAATCCTGGCGGATCACATATATGATTTCATTAATTTCATTGGAGGAGTTTGGTGGTGTGGTGAAATTGATATAAATGATTAATATAAAAACAGTTTGAAGAACTTAGAACATAAGAACATAAGAAAGCGGGGAGTCTGCAAAATGGATCTGCCGTGTGTGGGCCAGTCGGCTCTCCTGCAGATTCAAGTGTTCGTATGTTCTTATAAATACACCTCATAATTAGTCTTATAAAAACACCATATAATAAGTCCCAACAATTATTTCACACTTATTTCATTAACTTAGACATTTTAGATTTAGTTTTTCTTGGATCATTGGCATTCATGTTTCTGTTCAACATTCTTATTCTAAAGAACATTCGACATTTTACAAACAAACTAATCACTTCCCATGGCAAAATGTTTGCCGCAGATTCTTACACATTGTGGAGTAACTCTGTTTTTTTTTACCACATAATGTAGTCCATTTGGCCCTCAGTTGTTCATCTTTGGGAAATATATGGAATGATACATATCCTTGTTTAATGAATACAGAATTGCACCCAACAACTTCACAGTATAACGGCATTTTGTTCACTTACAATAGCAGAGCTACACTGTCACACGGCATTATGGTCACTGTTGTATTATAAAATATCGAAGTTATACTTTCACGGCACGAAGATATAGAAAACGGAGGATGCTGCTCCAACGGCTGTGATTTTGAGAATTAGCGGGAAGAAACTGGTGACCCCTTCACCCTTCAACACTCTGACGTCATGCGCGCGGATAGGGAGTTTGAGCGACCCCTTGGGTTGACCTGATGTATCTATGGACCTTGGTCACCCTAAGAATCCAGAGCTCGCCGGGAACTTTTCTTCAGGCACAGTGAGGCACTTAACCCTGTCTGGTGCGAGGACGGTATTTTTGGATCCCTCTCATTTCACTTCATTAGTTTTGACATTAGCTTGGTGATCATAACATGCTTCGCGTCTTTCAGGTGTTTATGTATATTTTTGGGGAAGCGGTAACAAGCCTGCAATTTAAGTAAAACAGGCCTTCAGCCGAAACATTTTTCTACCGAAAACTATACAAACTTAAATTAAAGGTGGTCTGATAGGGGCTTTTCTTTTACTAGCTCGATAGTTCTTTTAGTCTAGGGGGCAAACTTATAATACACTGCTCGAAAATGGCAAGATCCATGAAATCCATTAATACTGAATAAACAAAACGTGGAATTACATAGTATTAATTTTATACAAATTAATTATGAGGGATTTGTGGCATACAATCTTGCTTTAACCCTTTCAGTATACAAATAGAAAACAAATAACTCATTATCTCATTTTACTCTGGCTATTATTAAATGTTATCATTGAGCTTACAAATGATTTGTGAGTGTTGAATAGGTAATTGAGATATATTTACACTTTTAATTGACAGATATATATAGTTAGTAATCTCTACAAAGTTGTTTATTGTTAACAATATTATGTAAACAGTATAATATACAATATATATATATATATACATATAGCCTACAGTACTGTATATACAGTATATATATATATATATATATATATGTATGTATGTATATACTATATATATATATATATATATATATATATATATATATATATATATTATATACAGTATATATACTATATATATATATATATATATTATATATATATTGTCACGGGTCAGACCGTGACTGTGATTATATACTATAGGGTTAGCTATATTTCTCGAGCGCGGGAAAAATTGGGGAGGCGGGAACAGCTGTAGAGAAAGGGAGAAGAGGGGTGGAGGCACAGGCATAGGCCTGTGTACCGCTAGGCACCTCGCGTACATGTGTGCGTGTGTGCGTTCTTGCTTGTGAGCTTGGGGTAGGCCGCCGTTACGCGTACATGTGTGTGCGTTCATGTTGTAGGCGTGGTCATAGGGAGTCCAGTCTTTTCATTGGCACCAAATTCAAAATGTGATGGGGGAGGGGAAAACCGAGGTTATAAAGGGGGCAGGGATGCCCAGGACAGGCCTTATTCTCCTCCTGCCCGACCCCAACGAGATAGTCCAATTTTGTTGTGCCCGCGATGAATGGGTCGGCAGGGCTGCGAGGGCACCTCGTGCCCTAATTCAACCATAATCAGGTGAGTCCAATTCAGTTAGACAAGTGTCAACGTTGATTGAGATATCCAGAGTGATGTGTGGTGGTGAGAGTGATGTATGGTGGTGTGCTTGTATGCGTTGGCCAGTCACCAGGACTGAGCCAGACCGTGCACATGGCCAAGGTTGTGACGCCGACCGAATTAGCTAATGCTATGGCCGAGAATGGCAGGTGTAAGCATGACCCCACAGAGGGCTTGCTAAAGGCTAGGGATGCCCAGGGCGACATAGTTCTCCTGCGGCGATATCCCACTGATTTAGCTATGCACGTGGCCAGGGGTGTGTGTGGATGTGTGCGGGTGTGGTGAGTGACGCCGTAACGCTTAACCCCACAGAGGGTGAGGTTACCGCTAGAGGATAGTCGGCTTGAAGGGCTTGTCGTACTGCCCTTTTTGAGACTCTTTAATTAGACAACTCATTAGTCTAGCGAGTCACGTGTGTGTGGATGTGTGCGGGTGTGTGAGTGACGCCGTAGCATCTTAACCCCACAGAGGGTGATGGTTACCGCTAGAGGATTGTCGGCTTGAAGGACTTGTCGTACTGCCCGTTTTGAGACCCTTTAATTAGGCAACTCTCATTAGTCTAGCGAGTCACGTGTGTGTGGATGCGGATGTGTGAGTGACGCCGTAGCATCTTAACCCCACAGAGGGTGATGGTTTAACGCTAGAGGAGTGTCGGCTTGAAGGACTTGTCGCACTGCCGTTTTGAGACCCTTTAATTAGGCAACTCTCATTAGTCTAGCGAGTCACGTAACTGAGGAGGTGAGAGAGAGAGAGAGTGATGAGTGTGATTGACGGGTACTGCGAGTGTGGGAAAATCTTGTACCTTATTCGATCATGCGGTCATTTGCTGGGCTAGACGATATCACAGTAGACTAAAGGGTTGGTTGATGTGAGATTTCGTGTGACAAGCAGTAATCAGTATAATGATTTGGGGTAATCTTAGGGGTAGTTATAACACTGGGTAATTGTATTTAGGTAAGTGGATTAGATAAGTGGGTTAGATTGAGTGGCTGAGTGTGTGAATGAAATTGTCTCTTTGATAAATGCAATTTCAGTGTCGCTATTCAATAAAACCATTTTAGTAGGAATGTTTGTTTCTTTAATTCTTACTAACTTTAAGAATATAATTATTATCAATATATACCTATCATTACAATAAATCCGTGTACTCTATTATCCCGCAAGCTGGGAACTGCAATTTTCTTTTCAAATATATTACTGCATCGAGTCAGTATAGATATAAATGTATAGCATGTTCTGGGACTTTTGTTGCCATAATTTCACAAGGGATATGTCTATTTTTGATCTAAAGTAACGACACTATCAAGTATAGGTTTATTTCCTAGATAATGGGCAAGTGTTACAGTAACCTATTAGTCTTATGATCTATTACAATTGGCGATCTGGACAGGATTACTATTACAATTGGCACCGGGCATGATCTATTACAAGTGGCGACCGTGATACAGGACCAGTTTCTGATGTAGATGTACGGGATAATGAAGGATAGATTGTAAAATTGTGTTCATACAAAAGTAGCCCCACGCGGAGTATTTTTTTTCTTTCCCCTTGTGGTCAAGTCACATCCTGGGAGCGTCGGTGAACCTCCTTGTGTAAACAAGTGAATTCCTTTTCCCATCGCTCGCGCGCCCCACATTGTTTCATAATATTTAGTTCTACGATTCGCTTTGAGAAGTAATTGTGTCCGATAATTTTGTTTGCTTGTCTATAATTGATCTCTGTTGATTTTTTTTTTTTGTGATTGTCGCTGTGATTTTATGCCATGTGAATAGTTTCCTTTAATTTCGTTCGTCATACGCAAGTGCTGTGATCGATCGTTTAAGGATAGAGGGAAGTGTTGTAATCCGATCGAGTCGTTGTTGTTTCTCTTATTCCGGTGTCATAAATCTTAGGCAGTAGGTGTTATGTGGAATAGTTTCCTTTAAATTCGTTCATCATACGCAAGTGCTGTGATCGATCGTTTAAGGATAGAGGGAAGTGTTTGTAATCCGGCCGAGTCGTTGTTGTTTCTCTTATTCCGGTATCATAAATCTAGGCAGTTTCAGTTATATGGGTCAGTTGTGTGTCGGGCCAGATTTTTTTGTTTTCTTTGATTGTTCTATTCCTCTCTTAAATATCTGTTGTTCCTTGTCAAGGACAAGAGGGAGAGGGAGGAACGAGCATTGGATAGGACGAATTCTAAATAAGTGAGGGATTGCGTAGCAGCAAGGGTTGGGATAGAAAGGGAAGACCATAGGAAAAGTTAGAGGAGACAGAGAGAGAGCGTCAGAGGAGGCTCGATGCTGTTTAAACTTGGGAAAAGTGTGGGATGTGTGGTGGTGCCAGATGTCGCCAGGGGCGCGGCTTAGGCTCGCGGAGAGTCTGGGTGCTGTGGTGAATAGCAACAGTGCATATTGCTAGCCAGCATCAGGTGAAAACTCGGGAAGGCCATCGTTGAATGAGGTCTGGGGCGTAAGTCGGGTTAAATAGTGGGGAGACTGATGATAGAGGGAGTCAACAATAAGTAGCGTGATATATAATACGGGAGGGGAGGGGATGAAATGTTGTTTGTTCGCTTTTATTCTGCCGCTTCCAAATTTTATACAGGTACTGAGTCAGCCAGGCGTTCGTCGGGAGATTGGAGAACCCACGGCAGGAATCCTGGCCCTCAAGAAACGACGCCCAAGGATCCCTCATCAAGTCAAAACAAATGTTTATACCCAGCAGTCCATAGAGTTGAGCCGATTTTTTTTTTTTTACACTGTTTCTTCACATACCTCATTTAAACCGTGCCTCACAACATCTCTTTTTACATGACATTAGCCGAGCTTAATTGTGTGTTCATTGTAAATGAGTGGGCAAAGCCACTAGTTTTCACTGTAAAAATAAGTGGGTTAACCACAGGTTTATGTCGCTGGCCGTGAATGAGACCTCAGGAGTTTTCCCCTTTCAGTAGAAATTTTAACGTAAATGCAGAGGGGTTTTTCTACTCAAGGGCGATCATTTAATGCACCAGCGACAGGTTAGACTCACACCACAGTATGGAAGACACCCTGAATGACACCTGAGTGATTTTAGCAGAGCAAAATCAATGTTAGTAGGGGGGAATGTCACGGGTCAGACCGTGACTGTGATTATATACTATAGGGTTAGCTATATTTCTCGAGCGCGGGAAAAATTGGGGAGGCGGGAACAGCTGTAGAGAAAGGGAGAGAAGAGGGGTGGAGGCACAGGCATAGGCCTGTGTACCGCTAGGCACCTCGCGTACATGTGTGCGTGTGTGCGTTCTTGCTTGTGAGCTTGGGTAGGCCGCCGTTACGCGTACATGTGTGTGTGCGTTCATGTTGTAGGCGTGGTCATAGGGAGTGTCCAGTCTTTTCATTGGCACCAAATTCAAAATGTGATGGGGGAGGGGAAAACCGAGGTTATAAAGGGGGCAGGGATGCCCAGGACAGGCCTTATTCTCCTCCTGCCCGACCCCAACGAGATAGTCCAATTTTGTTGTGCCCGCGATGAATGGGTCGGCAGGGCTGCGAGGGCACCTCGTGCCCTAATTCAACCATAATCAGGTGAGTCCAATTCAGTTAGACAAGTGTCAACGTTGATTGAGATATCCAGAGTGATGTGTGGTGGTGAGAGTGATGTATGGTGGTGTGCTTGTATGCGTTGGCCAGTCACCAGGACTGAGCCAGACCGTGCACATGGCCAAGGTTGTGACGCCGACCGAATTAGCTTAATGCTATGGCCGAGAATGGCAGGTGTAAGCATGACCCCACAGAGGGCTTGCTAAAGGCTAGGGATGCCCAGGGCGACATAGTTCTCCTGCGGCGATATCCCACTGATTTAGCTATGCACGTGGCCAGGGGTGTGTGTGGATGTGTGCGGGTGTGGTGAGTGACGCCGTAACGCTTAACCCCACAGAGGGTGAGGTTACCGCTAGAGGATAGTCGGCTTGAAGGGCTTGTCGTACTGCCCTTTTTGAGACTCTTTAATTAGACAACTCATTAGTCTAGCGAGTCACGTGTGTGTGGATGTGTGCGGGTGTGTGAGTGACGCCGTAGCATCTTAACCCCACAGAGGGTGATGGTTACCGCTAGAGGATTGTCGGCTTGAAGGACTTGTCGTACTGCCCGTTTTGAGACCCTTTAATTAGGCAACTCTCATTAGTCTAGCGAGTCACGTGTGTGTGGATGTGTGCGGATGTGTGAGTGACGCCGTAGCATCTTAACCCCACAGAGGGTGATGGTTAACGCTAGAGGAGTGTCGGCTTGAAGGACTTGTCGCACTGCCGTTTTGAGACCCTTTAATTAGGCAACTCTCATTAGTCTAGCGAGTCACGTAACTGAGGAGGTGAGAGAGAGAGAGAGTGATGAGTGTGATTGACGGGTACTGTGAGTGTGGGAAAATCTTGTACCTTATTCGATCATGCGGTCATTTGCTGGGCTAGACGATATCACAGTAGACTAAAGGGTTGGTTGATGTGAGATTTCGTGTGACAAGCAGTAATCAGTATAATGATTTGGGGTAATCTTAGGGGTAGTTATAACACTGGGTAATTGTATTTAGGTAAGTGGATTAGATAAGTGGGTTAGATTGAGTGGCTGAGTGTGTGAATGAAATTGTCTCTGCAATTTCAGTGTCGCTATTCAATAAAACCATTTTAGTAGGAATGTTTGTTTCTTTAATTCTTACTAACTTTAAGAATATAATTATTATCAATATATACCTATCATTACAATAAATCCGTGTACTCTATTATCCCGCAAGCTGGGAACTGCAATTTTCTTTTCAAATATATTACTGCATCGAGTCAGTATAGATATAAATGTATAGCATGTTCTGGGACTTTTGTTGCCATAATTTCACAAGGGATATTTGTCTATTTTTGATCTAAAGTAACGACACTATCAAGTATAGGTTTATTTCCTAGATAATGGGCAAGTGTTACAGTAACCTATTAGTCTTATGATCTATTACAATTGGCGATCTGGACAGGATTACTATTACAATTGGCACCGGGCATGATCTATTACATATATATATATATATATATATTTATACCGGATGTAATAGGCTTATATTGCGTGAGATAGACGGGCATGTTCGAATTTTGAACGTGGTTACAGAGAACAATCACATCCACAGATATTTTAACAGTACTCTAACATTCCACATACAGCTCACACGCTATACATAACAATTAGCGGTTGGGTTAGCAACCCTCCCCGGAAACAAGCTAGAATATCAAAGGAATTGCCCCGACAGAAGCGATTCATCCATGGCCACCCCTTTGTGGATCAAGGCGTCTGGCAATATATAGTCTGATAGATAGTTAACAAGAATAAATAAATAAAATGCCAGCTTCAGGGTTACCAAATCAAGTCCGCTAGATTGTAAATACCAAAAATCACTACAGTATATAATGCCACAAACTGTTCAATATTGCTCTAAAATGGCCCAACTCTACAGAATATCGTTAGAATTCATGTCGCTGTCACTAGAGTGACAGATGTAAAAATGTGCCTCTCGGTCGAAGTAAATACTTCTATATCTAGCGGGAAAGTAGCTAAATTATCAAACCTGGGACTCAAAGGGTTAATTTTACAAGGCATCGATATACTTCCGGCGGTAAAGGGTGACCGTGTGACAGCGCCCTTGTGTGTCGCCAACCGATAAATTCCGAGATCGTCGAGAACTTTGCATAAATGAGGGGGTGGCCTTAACTTTGTCCGAGTTACAGCAACTGTCGGTAACTGATAGCGGAATTCCTAATTAGGGGCCACTCTCAAAGTTATAGGCTTCCTGAGTGATATTAGTTGGGTGATGTTGGGGGGGGGGGGGGATTTGTTCGGTCCTGATGGTGTTGTTGCATTAATTGGTGTGATTTCAGTGTTTGTTCCTGTGTGTGTGTTTTTTTTTTTTTTTTTTTTTTTTTTTCTCGTCTTCATTCATTCATGTTGCTGTAATAGTTATTATTGTTATTCTTGTTCGTTCATGTTGTTATTGTTGTTGGTGTTGTATTAATTAGCATTGTTATTATATATAGTGTTCGTTCATGTTGTTGTTGTTGTTGTATTAATTATTGTTGTTATTCTAGGTCATCCCTGCTTTCGTTATTGTATTGATTGTTGTTGTAATTATAGTGTGCGTACCTGTATTTGTTGTTGTTGTTGTTGATGGTATTGTTATTGTTATTCCAGTGTTTGTTCCAGCTATTGCTATTGTTATTCTAGTGCTCAGGAACGAACATTAAAATAACAATTTAACAACAATAGCTGGAACAAACACTGGAATAACAACAACAACATCAGGAACGAACCCTATAATTACAACAGCAATTAATACAATAACAAAAGCAGGGATGAACACAGAATAACAACAATAATAACAATAGCTGGAATAAACACTGGAATAACAATAACAACAACAACACCAAATATTTCAGTGTTCGTTCTTGTTGTTGTTGTTGTTGTCATGGCTGAATTAAGGGAAGGCAGACCGTTTTTCTGGACCCCCTTCTCCCTAATGTTTAGCCCCACTAGTTTTGAGATTATAAGACGTTCGGCCCATTAGTTTGGCGATCTTAACACCTTTCGCCCCATTTCGTTGTCAATTTTATGACCTTTCATGCCATTTAGGTGTCGATTATTTCCTAGCGAGCGATAGCGAGCCTGCAATTTTAAGAGGAACCAGGCCGGGACATTTTTCTACCGAAAAATGTACAAATTTATCTTGAAGGGGGGTCTAAGGGGTGTTTTTCTAAGCTTGATGGGGGTCTAGGGAGGAAACTAAAACAATATATGAATAAATGAATTAATAGACCAAACAAACGGTCAGTCTCCCCTTAATTATCTCCGCCAACCAAAACTTGTGGACAAAATTTAAATAAATAAATAGATTATACTCCACTCCTTATATCCTCCCCCCCCCCAAAAAAAACAAAAGAGAAAACAAAAACTGAAAAGCTTTAGCCCGATCCTCCATTCTCACTGCAAGACGTGTTGGTTATCAAAAGACATGACACACACACACACACACACACACACACACACACACACACACACACACATAACAAATGATGATGATGCTCCTCCTGGGAACTTGGGTGTTTTACTCCTAAGATTTAAAATGCCATTATCTCTGCAAGGCTCGAACCAAATTTAGTGAGATTTGGATGATGTGTTCAATGGATACCAATGATTCAAACCACCCATAAATCAAATAACCATAGATAAACAACCATAGATACACAACCCTAGACCAAACACAACCATACAACAAACTACCACAGACCATACAACCATAGACCATACAACCATAGACCAAACAACCATAGACCAAACAACCATAGACCAAACAACCATAGATCAAACAACCATAGACCAAACAACCATAGACCAAACAACCATAGACCAAATAACCATAGACCAAACAACCACAGACCAAACAACCACAGACCAAACAACCATAGACCAAACAACCAGACCAAACAACCATAGATCAAACAACCATAGACCAAACAACCAGACCAAACAACCATAGACCAAACAACCACAGACCAAACAACCATAGACCAAACAACCAGACCAAACAACCATAGACCAAACAACCATAGACCAAACAACCTTAGATCAAACAACCAAACAACCATAGACCAAACAAGCATAGACCAAACAAGCATAGACCATAGACTAAACAACCATAGACAAAACAACCATAGACCAAACAACCATAGACCAAACAACCATAGACCAAACCACTAAACAACCATAGACTAAACCATAAACAAAACAACCATAGACCAAACAACCATACACCAAACAACCATAGACCATAGACTAAACAACCATAGACCAAACCACCAAACAATCATAGACCAAACAACCATACCAAACAACCACAGACTAAACAACCACAGACCAAACAACCACAGACCAGACAACCATAGACAAAACAACCACACACCTAACAACCATACACCAAACAACCACAGACCAAACAACCATAGACCAAACAACCATAGACCTAACAACCACAGACCAAACAACCATAGACCAAACAACCATAGACCAAACAACCACAGACCAAACAACCACAGACCAGACACCCATAGACCAAACAACCACAGACCAAACAACCATAGACCAAACAACCAGACCAGACAACCATAGACCAAACAACCATAGACCAAATAACCATAGACCAAACAACCACAGACCAAACAACCAGACCAAACAAAAAGACCAAACAACCAAAGACCAAACAACCATAGACCAAACAACCATAGACCAAACAACCACAGACCAAACAACCAAAGACCAAACAACCATACACCAAACAACCATAGACCAAACAACCATACACCAAACAACCATAGACCAAACAACCATAGCCCAAACAACCATAGACCAAACAACCATAGACCAAACAACCATACACCAAACAACCATACACCAAATAACCATAGCCCAAACAACCATAGCCCAAACAACCATACACCATACACCAAACAACCATACACCAAACAACCATAGCCCAAACATCCATACACCAAACAACCATAGCCCAAACAACCATACACCAAACAACCATAGACCAAACAACCATAGACCAGACAACCATACACCAAACAACCATAGACCAAACAACCATAAACCAAACAACCATAGACCAAACAACCATAGACAAAACAACCAAACAACCATGGACCAAACAACCATGGACCAAACAACCATAGACCAAACAACCATACAACCATAGACCAAACAACCATAGACCAAACAACCAAAGACCAAACAACCATAGACCAAACAACCATAGACAAAACAACCATACAACCATAGACCAAACAACCATAGACCAAACAACCAAAGACCAAACAACCATAGACCAAACAACCATAGACCAAACAACCATAGACCAAACAACCATAGACCAAACAAACATACAACCATACACCAAACAACCATAGACAAAACAACCATAGACCAAACAACCATAGACAAAACAACCAAACAACCATACACCAAACAACCATAGACCAAACAACCATAGACAAAAAAACCAAACAACCATACACCAAACAACCATAGACAAAACAACCATCCACCAAACAACCATAGACAAAACAACCAAACAACCATAGACCAAACAACCATACACCAAACAACCATAGACAAAACAACCATACAACCATAGACCATACAACCATAGACCAAACAACCATACACCAAACAACCAGACCAAACAACCATAGACCAAACAACCATAGACCATACAACCATAGACCATACAACCATAGACCAAACAACCATACAACCATACACCAAACAACCATAGACAAAACAACCATACAACCATACACCAAACAACCATAGACCAAACAACCAAACAACCATAGACCAAACAACCATTGACCAAACAACCATAGACAAAACAACCAAACAACCATAGACCAAACAACCATAGACAAAACAACCATAGACCAAACAACCATAGACTAAACAACCATAGACCAAACAACCATAGACCAAACAACTAAAGACCAAACAACCATAGACCAAACAACCATAGACCAAACAACCAAACAACCATAGACCAAACAACCATACAACCATAGACCAAACAACCATAGACCAAACCATAGACCAAACAACCATAGACCAAACAACCAAACAACCATAGACCAAACAACCATACAACCATAGACCAAACAACCATAGACCAAACAACCATAGACCAAACAACCAAACAACCATAGACCAAACCATAGACCAAACAACCATACACCAAACAACCATAGACCAAACAACCATAGACAAAACAACCAGACAAAACAACCATACAACCATAGACAAAACAACCATACAACCATAGACCAAACAACCATAGACCAAAAAACCATAGACCAAACAACCATAGAACAAACAACCATAGACCAAACAACCATACACCAAACAACCATAGACCAAACAACCATAGACCAAACAACCATACACCAAACAACCATAGACCAAACAACCATAGACCAAACAACCATACACCAAACACCCATACACCAAACAACCCCAGACCAAACAACCATAGACCAAACAACCATAGACCAAACAACCATAGACCAAACAACCATAGACCAAACAACCATACACCAAACAACCATACACCAAAACAACCACAGACCAAACAACCATAGACCAAACAACCATACACCAAACAACCATAGACCAAACACCCATAGACCAAACAACCAAACAACCATACACCAAACAACCATACACCAAACAACCACAGACCAAACAACCATAGACCAAACAACCATACACCAAACAACCATACACCAAACAACCATACACCAAACAACCATACACCAAACAACCATAGACCAAACGACCAGACCAAACAACCATACACCAAACAACCATACACCAAACAACCATAGACCAAACAACCATAGACCAAACAACCATAGACCAAACAACCATACACCAAACAACCATAGACCAAACAACCATAGACCAAACAACCATACACCAAGCACCCATACACCAAACAAGCATACACCAAACAACCACAGACCAAACAACCATAGACAAAACAACCATAGACCAAACAACCATAGACCAAACAACCATACACCAAACAACCATAGACCAAACAACCGTAGACCAAACAACCATACACCAAACAACCATAGACCAAACAACCATAGACCAAACAACCATAGACCAAACAACCATACAACAAACAACCACAGAACAAACAAACATAGACCAAACAACCATAGACCAAACAACCATACACCAAACAACCATAGACCAAAAAACCATAGACCAAACAACCATAGACCAAACAACCATAGACCAAACAACCATACACCAAACAACCATACACCAAACAACCACAGACCAAACAACCAGACCAAACAACCATAGACCAAACACCCATCGACCAAACAACCATAGACCAAACAACCGTACACCAAACAACCATACACCAAACAACCATACACCAAACAACCACAGACCAAAAAACCATAGACCAAACAACCATACACCAAACAACCATACACCAAACAACCATACACCAAACAACCATACACCAAACAACCATAGACCAAACGACCATAGACCAAACAACCATACACCAAACAACCATACACCAAACAACCATAGACCAAACAACCATACACCAAACAACCATAGACCAAACAACCATAGACCAAACAACCATAGACCAAACAACCATACACCAAACAACCATAGACCAAACAACCATACACCAAACAACCATAGACCCAACAACCATACACCAAACAACCATACACCAAACAACCATACACCAAACAACCATACACCAAACAACCATAGACCAAACAACCATAGTCCAAACAACCATAGACAAAACAACCATACAACCATAGACTAAACAACCATAGACCAAATAACCATACAACTATACACCAAACAACCATACACCAAACAACCATAAACCAAACAACCATAGACAAAACAACCA
>CM064504.1:13269546-13305447 GCA_032716605.1 Paralithodes platypus
ATCAATAAAACCTCCCTGCTCCACCACTCCAATAAAACCTCCCTGCTCCACCACTCCATCAATAAAACCTCCCTGCTCCACCACTCCATCAATAAAAACCTCCCTGCTCCAGCACCCCATCAATAAAACCTCCCTGCTCCACCACTCCATCAATCAAAACCTCCCTGCTCCACCAGTCCATCAATAAAACCTCCCTGCTCCACCACCCCATCAATAAAATCTCCCTGCTCCACCACTTCATCAATAAAACATCACTCCAGTCTCAGCCAGCAAGTCTGAAAATTGGGCTGCAGCCTCGGGTGCTGCTTGCATTATTAACCAGTCTTTCTCAGGCCCGCCGATAAGAGCCCAAAATGTGGAGGAAAAGTTTGATTATTCTCAAGAGAATATATTTCCATCTGCACTACACACACTCCATCACGCACATACACACACACATGGGGGCGGCAGATGTGTGGCTGTGTGGTGAGATAAATGTGGAGAGAATGGCAATACTGGTATAGGTGGTGTAATGGTTAGTGTTTAAAAATCTGTGTGTGATATTCCAGGTTCGAATCCCGGTGGATCACATCATTATATGCTTTTATTAATTTCATTGGAGGTGTTTGGGATTGTGGTGAAATTAATAAAGTATAGAATATGAGCATACTGTATATATATACCTGTACATAAGATCTTAAATCAAGCTTGGCGCTTCAGGAGTTAATGTTGGGGAAGAATAGAAATAGAAATACTAAAATCTTCCTTAAACTCTTCTGTTTTGGTCTACTGTGGTAGGAAGAATATAAATCTTTACAGGCTCGAATCCAGGCCTTGCTGTTATATTATATTTAGTGTCACGAATATACCATATGGTGCCTGTGCATCTGTGCAAGGCTACCATTAGTGTAGAATATAACAAGAGTAAAGCACAAAAATAAAAAGTTGCCAAAAATCCCCTGTGAATCATCTATTACACAATGGCAAAATCACCATTAATCACATTCCATGGTAGACTGGTGGATTCAACCACATTCCGTGCTAAACTGGCCTATCACATGGGCTATGCCTCCCATGGTGCATGCCCCTGATACCTTAACATGCCTAAACGTAGCGGAGGAAGTTGCCACTACCACACTGCCAAACCGAAGTATCACAAATTCCATTACCTGTTTGGAAGCTTCGTCTGTGACTGGCCTAAGCACTTTGTCTGTGACTGATGTTCGAAACCAAAGATCTATGACTGGTGTTGAAACTCTTTCATCTGAGACTGTTGGAATCAAAACAACTTTGACTGTGACTGGTTGTTCTTCTTCCTCTGCCAACTATGACACTAGTAGAATAACTTCATCTACGACTTGTTATTGTCCTTTGTCTGCAACTGGTACACACAGTAGAACAACTTTGGTTGTCACTAATTATTGTTCTTCATTTGTAACTGGGATATCTACTAAAACAACTTCATCTGCAACTGGTTGTTCTGCAATACAAGAGCAGCTGCAAGTCACATCCGCGAGAGAGCCTACAACACCGGACCTATCGTTCTACCTGGAGACATCGACTCCATCGAGCCTCAGCCATGAAAAAGATCAACACCTTGACTAAGTTCTTCCTGATACACCTCTGTTGCTTCACAGACAATGGAGTTGACTTAGAGACCATCTCAGTAGTGTTCCTCAAAGTCTGGGGTACATGAGAAGTCTACTACCAAGTGGTATATCTGTAATTCAACCTAATAAATATAGCATATAATTATGAACTGTCTCAGTGAGTTAACTTGAAACAGATTTTTTTTTTTAATAAACAAATAAGTATATACATAAATATATCTATTTTTTTTTTCTATGTGATTGAGGGAGGCAAAAGGCATAACTGCCTATAGCGAGTGCCTCCCCCATAGTTGAAAGAGTGACAGGGCCAAAATCAAGGGACGTTCGAGCCAAAATGCCTGGACACACGGAGTTTGAAGCAATTTAAGTCATAGGAAGAGGGAAAGACTGATTCTGGGAGAGAGTTCCAGAGCTCAGCTGTTGAGTAGAAGAAAGTTTGAGAGTAACGTTTCACTCTTGGGTTGGAGAGTTGCACAGAGTAGGGGTGGGATTGAGTTGCAAGACGGGTACCACGTGCCCTACGTAAAGGAGGTGGTATGCACTGGGATAGCTCTGAGGAACACTGATTATTATAGTAGCGATAGAATAGCGAGAGAGATGCAACATTGCGGCGGAGAGAGAGAGATTGCAGAGAGTTGGTGAGTGGACGGGAGTCAATGATACGAAAGGCCTTCCTTTCAACTTTGTCTAGGAGAGCAGTGTGAGAGGAACCTCCCCACACATGTGAACAATACTCAATACAAGGGCGCACTATGCCCCTGTACAGAGCAAGAAGCTGTGCAGGGGAAAAGAACCCCCTAAGGCGGTTGAGCACACCCAGCTTCTGGGAGGCTGCCTTAGCAAGACTGGTAATATGGTCCTCCAAATGAGAGCAGAAGAAAAAGAGACACCAAGAATATTGAGAGAAGATGAAGGGTTGATTTTTGTATTGTTGAAGAATAAGGGATAGTCCGCTGGGAGATCCTGACGGGTAGATAGATGGAGAAATTGGGTTTTGGAAGCATTAAAGTTAACAAGGTTTTCTCTGCCCCAATTGGAAATAGTATTTAGATCAGAATTTAAGAGTTCTATGGCTTCATTACGTTTGTCGTTGAGGGATTGCTGGCTGGGGCGTTCTGAAAAACTAATGGAGTAGTGCAAGGTTGAGTCGTCTGCGTATGAATGGATGGGAATTAAGGTACAGTTAAGGAGATCATTTATAAAAATTAGAAAGAGAATAGGAGATAGGACAGAACCCTGAGGAACACCGGAGTTTATAGGGTGAGGAAGTGAACAATGGCCGTCCACAACCGCGGCTATGGAACGGCCGGAAAGGAAATTAGAGACAAAGGCACAGATGGAGGGATAGAAACCGAAGGAGGGTAGTTTAGAAATTAAAGATTTATGCCAGACTCTATCGAAGGCTTTCGATATGTCTAGTGCAATAGAAAAAGTCTCACCGAAGTCCCGAAATTACGGGACATTATCTATCTATCTACCTATGACACTGTGTGCAAATGCATATACATTTTTATATGTATTTTGGCTATGTGAATGAGGGAAACAAAAGGCAAAAAACCTGTGACGAGTGCCTCCCCCAGAGTTGAAAGAGTGACAGAGCCGTAATCAAGGGACGTTCGAGCCAAAATAAAAAGATATAATACAGCATCGAGAAAAATCTTTAACGTGTAAACATTGTATGTTGGAAATGAGCTAACTATAATAATATAATTTCTTAACCGCAAAAATATTATTTTTTAGAGACTGCGGGTAGCTCACTCAGAATTCAGGAAAAATAATTTGCGTAATTAGAATGTTCCCACATAATAAAAATATGACGGTAAAATGACTGATGATAAAGCTTTTGATTCATAAGTAATGAGTTATTTGTGTGTAGCCTACCATAAATTTACTCCCACTCTAACGGCGGAATTATTTACCATTTCAGTTTACCATGACGCATGCGTTGATTATATTCTGTTTTTTATTAGACGATTATATTAGCTATATAAAAAGGTTTGTTAACCCTCTGAGTACCAGCGACGTATGTTATAGTTTATTCTGGCTATATTTAAACGATATTATGCAGCTTAGGAAGGATCTGTGGTAGTTAAAAGGGTTGGTTGAGATGGTTTGAAGCCTGATTATTGCTGGAGGTCCTACCTAAGTTCAAAACAATCCGTCTAATAATTGCCAGAATATGATGAAACGGACGTCCCTGCTACTGAATGGGTTAAAGCCAGAGAGTTAATTGGGTACATATTACCACTTCGATTGCTAAAGGTTCCTCTCTAGTTGTAAGAATATACGTTGTAGGAATGTAATTAATTTTTAGCTCCCCCATCCCCCAAAAATAAATAAATAAATAAATAAATAAATAAAAATAAATAAATACAAAAATAACACTATGGGTAGGATGTTACAATATCATCAGTTGAAAGGCTAAGTATCTTCCAATAACATGGTGTTTATAATTATATTTAAATTTTATTAACACTGAACAATGGTAAAAGCCCGATAAGTATCTGAAGCTCTTGCTAACAATAAACGATATTACACAGCCAAGGAAGAATGTCAATCAAAACGATAATATATGACTCGGTTAATCTCATGACTTAAACAGAACCCTTGCAAGCTTAATAAAAATAGTGTAATGATACCCCTGAGACTAAAATATAAAAACGAGGCACTATGGTATACTCAATGTTTTAACTAAGGATTTCCTAGGGCATGATTTTATTTATATCGTGCTTCGATGCGAAACTTTGCACCTTCTAGAGGTTTAAGAGTTTGGCCATAATTATGAACACGAATTTACCGAGAGATTTTTATAATCATGGTATTAGGCGACAGAGAATAAGCTTGAGGTAAACATATTCTGAGGAAAAATTTATAATAAATATACAATAATACATAACAAAAAATATATAAGAAAAGTAAGAATATGAAGAAATAATATTAGTATTGACAAAATAAATAATAATCATCATCAAAATAATCATAATAATAATCATAATAAATACAAATTAATAATCATAATATTAATAATATAATGTATAATAAAATATATAAATACTAATATATAATAATAATCATCATGTATAACATATTTGATAATAAAATATATAATTACATGGTCAGATTGAACAGTTAACCCCTTGAGGATGATGACCCGCTTTAACATTTAATTTCGGCTAACATTAGACGATTTTTAAGTGGTTTAGGATGAATCTTGATGTATCGGAGGGGTAAACAATTAATTCAATTAACCCAACAAATCCTTCCTAATATTAATAGAATCGTCTAATGATAGCCAAAATTATATATATGTATAAGTGCGTCCTTGAACAATAAAAGATTTAACATGCATATATAGAAAACGCGGAACTTAGTAAAAATTTAAGATTGGAACAAACGTATAAGCAATCCATAGTATTGAGGATATATTGCATGGATATAAATGAAATAAAACCACTGACCTGACCTGCCCTGACCTGACCTCTCTCTTACACACACACACACACACACACACACACACACACACACACACACACACACACACACACACACACACACACACACACACACACACACACACTACTCACCACGACGAGGAAATTGAAAACCTCAAATCACAATACCCCTCAGAAAAAAATAAAAAACAAATAAAACAAAAAATATATAAAAACGCACATTTGCAAAAACAATAATTTCGCCAAACTTTGTCCTTGAAGATTTCAATTAATTTCCCCGCTTCCACATTCCCGCCCCAATAGAAGAGAAAGCATATAGACCCGGTAGGAAATTAGCGTTGGGAAATGAGAGAATATGTGGGTGGGGGTGGGGATGGGGGGGTGGGGGTAATTTCTCAAGGGTGGATGATATTAGGCTATTCGTGGCGTCAATCATTCTTCCATTTCGAGGGAAGTGGTGGTGGTGGGGGGCGGTCGAAATTACTCGTTTCATATGAATTTTCAGGAGGGGGCAGAGGCAAGGCAGGCAGGCATTCTTTGGCTGGCTCTCTTTTCTGAATTTTTTATTCTTTTTCCTTACACTGTGTCTTCATTCTGTCTAGTTCTTTCTTGCTCTGACATTTTTCTACCGAAAACTGTACAAATCTACTATCAAAGGGGGTGTTGGGGGTATTTTTGTTTAAAGCTTGATAGGGGTCTAGTAAACAAATAAAAAATCTACTCTCAACCCTTGGAAGATACGATGATGCTATCATGCTATCATTGTGGCTATCATCGCTCTACCGATTGCCTCTTAAATGAAATCAACTTTTCCTTGGCGCATTTCCTATCTACCTTCCAAATTTCGTGAATATCTGTTCATTACTTTGTGAGCCGCTTACTCTGACGGAGGTATGCGCTCTACCGATCACCTCTTAAATTAAATCACTTCTTCCTAGGCGCATATCCTATCTACCCATCAAATTTCATGAACATTGGTTCATAACAATTTTTAGATATCTTGTTTACAGACAAGCAAACAGGCAAACTGCGGCAAAAATATAACTGTCCAACTTCGTTGGCGGAGGTACCTACATGGAGTATATATATATATATCGTGTGGGCAACCATACAAGACGAATAAGTATAAGGGAAAGAAATGAGGAGATATGCAAAGTAGATTATTCGGTACATTTACATACAAGGAATGAACGGGGATGATTGTGTGAAAAAAAGCCTGCTTGAACTTAAGTGAATCATACGAGGACTGAAACCAAGTAAGAAGTTGGAAGTTTGAAAGATGAAACCACTGCTGAACATGAAGAGTATATACATCTTTCTCTTCAAGGGGAAAGGGTGTCTTCTCATGGTTAGTATTGACAGCAGTTCTCTAAACTTTGCCGAGCCGCATCAATAATGGCAGCCTCGGCTCCACCACCGGCAGAGATGGTATCTCCCAAACAGTAAAACTTGTCCAACATCTCCAACGATTCATTGACAAAGTTCATTTTCTCGAGCTGGTCATGCAACACGAGCTCACCTTTGCATACAAAACAAACATTCTAGTACAGCATTTCTTGCAATGGTATACCTAGCAACGGCAGACGATACACTGAATTAAGTTTGCGCCCACCCGTTTTTTCCATACTGCACATGGGTATACACCACTGTTTTTTACATTTCCAAGCCACAATCGTCTGTGTAAAACCTTGGTTATATTTATATTAACTCTTAATCTATTATCTGCCGTGCCCTCTCTCCATCTTCTGAACTTGGCCTCAACATCCAGCATATTATCTGCGATAAGTACTAAGTCATCTACAATCATTTCTAAAATAATAATGTAAATTTGTCAAGTAACAAGAAACTAGCACACATAATATCGTGAACATCAAAGTACAACTTACATCATTCCGTCACTGACATCTTATAGCTAACACCGGATCCGAAATGAACTGAATGTTCAAAAATCTCATATTTAGACATTTCGAACTATATATGATGTAATCTAATAACTTTCCATACACACAGTCACGGTCGCCCCATTTAACAACATACGGTCCATAACTCAAATGAGAACGAATGAGGGGATTCAACTTGGAAGAGTAATTTTGAGTAACTGGATGCATTGTAGTTCATTCACTACAGTCTATTATATATTCACCGGACGAAAAATACTATCCTTTTGTAACTGATTACACGATACTTAACCCTTTCAAGATCCGATTACGGATTTATGTTCTGTTTTCTGGCTATTATTTGTCGATTATATTCAGATTAGGAAGGGTATATGGAAATAAGATGTTTAATTGAGATCGTCTTTACCCTTATAATTCCCACAGATGCTTCCTAAGCTGTATAAAATTGTCTAATGATAGCCAGAATAAACTGTCAAAATGCATCATAATCTTCATAGGATTTAAATAACTTGAAGATTATTGCCATGTATGAAACGAACAAGAACAATCATATCGACTTTCTATTCAATCACGCTTACTACAAAACCTCAATAACTCCCAAGAGTTATTAAAAAGCAAAGTCAGGTTCAATCATAAAATACTGTAAGAAAAAAGGATCACGGTGAGTCAAGTTGGCTTATAAAAAAGTTCAATCAGATCGAGTTTACCCAAGTTAGCCCACTAAACAAAGCCCCCGCTCCCTCCATTTTCCTCGATTTTTAAGGCCTGTCCCTTTTTTAATTTCGCTGGACAATGAAAGTAAACTCGACTTCTGGACAACACACACTCTCTCTCTCTCTCTCTCTCTCTCTCTCTCTCTCTCTCTCTCTCATGCTGCTCTATTATTGGCAATCTGTGTGTCCTTGGCTTCCCTTTGCTTACCCTCACTTTTTCATATATATAATATATATATATATATATATATATATATATATATATATATATATATATATATATATAACATATACTTTTTTATGTGTATAAGCACTATTGATTCATTATGTTTGTGGAGGTAAAAAATAGAAGGTCGAGCAAATGGAGTATTCCGAGGTACAGCCAATCAAGAAGCTGTTTTTGGTGTTGTAAGACACAATGTGAGAGAGCCTGTCATTCAAACTGTGCCTTGTGTTGAATGACCGAAGCTAAATCTACTGCTTGCCCACAGTCTGTGTACACAACTTTATTTCGCGATTAGTTTCCCCCATGGTGAAACCTTGCATAAAAAATAATTATCTGGTTACTATTATACGGATATTAGTGTGGTAACAGACAGGCAGGAGAGGAGTGGTTGATATGAAAACCTGGGTGCAACCGACCAATCAGCATGCAGTTCCAGTTCTGGTGCCGGCTATAAATTCTCGGGAGGACTGGAAGAGACGCGCTTGGTCACCAGGACCAACCTGAAACACCACTAAAGAGGTGACCAGGTTGGCAATTTCCTGGCTCCTATTCAGTATATGGATGCTGCTAAGTCCTGTTGTGGTGCACCAGCGAGAGCTGAAGCCAAGCCGGGCAACAGAGTCAGAGTAAGGGAGACGAAGGCGACGACATCCAAGCGAGCTTCCCCGGATCCAGTGCTAGCAACCCGGTTTCTTGTGGCCTGCGACTACATAACAGCTGTTTATGCTTACTTTACAGTGCTGCATGAGAAGGAAGACAGTGATACGACGGAATATACAAAAGACAAGCTGAGCAGGACAAGGTTCACCTGAATCTAGCAGCCTGGATGGAGACTGAGAAGCAACCTAGTGCCGGGAAAGACTCCACGACTACAGCATACATAAATAATTTTTACTTAGGGACCTTTGGGCCTGCAGGATAAAATACAAGAGTAAAAGGCTACAAGTGAAACAAGGAGACACTAGATTACTGTAGCTTGATTTTAAAGAAAGAGAAATATACTGAAATGATAACAAAGGCATATAGCCTAGTTTAAAAAGTAAGTAATGTTGTATAAATGACGTTTTATCTATTTCTAATTAGTATTTTCGTAACAGGCATTGATAGAGTTCACCACGCTCTTTTCAACAGTATATTAATAATTTGGTTATCTACACTATTTTTAGATGAATATAAAGTACTGTAAACCTTATACCCACGATCATTTTTCATAAAACTTACATCTACTACAATGTAGGCTACTATAGCTCAAAAGGTCAATCTACAATATTACTAAAGAAAAACCTAGAAAACATCTAACAATCATTGTTAAATTGATTCCGACTAAAAACTTTCGTAATATTTCATACTACATCCAACTTACTCTCTCTCTCTTTCTCTCCACACACATATATATAACATTTAAGCGCCCCATTAATTACTCTTTCCATTCACCTATTCATAGCCTCCGATAGTGCAGTTGGAATGAATGGTATTAGCATGCTAAGATTGGTATGCAGGATTCGAAACTGCATAATAAATCTTAGGCTTGTGCATCATTTTTTAACTGTCTTCGTGGCACAATGCATAAGTGTGTTGATTTTCGGTGTGAGCGTCCTGGGTTCGAATCCTTGAACTGCCACATGTGTTTGGTAATATCTTTAATCGAGTTTAGCAGTAAAGTTGGTTGGTGGAGAGAACATAATAAATATTTAATCGGCCAAACAAACTGACTCGGCCTTATACTACTACCTCATAATTATAACATCACTATCATTTTCTATACCTCAGTCTGCCTCACTGGCTACTGGTGCAGTCATGTGCATTAACTCTTTCAAGATACGATAATGAATTTCTTTTTGGTTTTCTGGCTATTCTTAGATAATTTTATTCAGATTAGGAAGGGTATAAGGGAGCCCGAGGGTTAATCAAGATATTTTTATCCCTTTTAATTCACAGATCCTTCCTAAAATTTATATTACCTTCATATGATAACCAAAATAAACTGTCACAATACGGTATAATGGATGCATGCGACGGAGGTTTTCATTGTGCTTGATGATTTGGCTTGACTGCTATTTTGTCACTTACAGAATATGTATATATATTTATCTATATAGTTTCTTCCCTTATTCACTAAACAATAGACAATTTCGTGTTTTTTATGTTGGCTTGCCCTACATGTTTACTCACGTACTCGCTCACACACACACACACACTCGCTCTCTTGTTTACGCACTGATAAACTCCATTATAGACAATTTCGTTCTTTCTCTCGCTTAGGGTTCTCTCTCACTCACTCACTCACTCTCTCTCTCTCTCTCTCTCTCTCTCTCTCTGTCTCACGCTCTCTCTCTCTCTCACACACTCTCTCACTCTCTCTCTCTCTCTCTCTCAAGGAGGCTGGAGTAATACATCTGAAGAAACGTATCTGCATTATATTGTATAATTATATTCATTTACTTCATTCTCCATCGTAAATTTCTAAGTAGACATTTTATCATTCTGCTGGAGGCATTTTTCCCAATTCTGTTAAATTATAAGTCGGTGGGGGTGGGTGAGGAGAGAGCCATTTGATTTGTTATCCCTGACTTCCATTTAGTAGTCACTACTAATCTAGATTGAAAGACTAAAGATCGTTAGGATTTGTGTATGCTGTGTAACTTTCTGTAAGACTCACTATACACACACACACACACACACACACACACACACACACACACACTCTCTCTCTCTCTCTCTCTCTCACCTCTTTTCACTCTCACTTAATCACGCACTCTAACTCTCTATCTCTCTCTCTCACACACTCACAGTCACTCTCTCTCACTCTCCTACTCTCTCTAACACAAGGCCGGCCGGACAATGTGTGGGCCGACAAAAGTTTTCAAGACTTTTTCATATCGCGGAAGACTTGGAATAGGTTGTCGAGAGCAAAATAATGGGGCCCGCTGGAAGCCAGGGATTTTTATTATATAATATTTTTGGTTTACTTTCATATTTAAGGGGGGTCACCGTTTTTTTTTTATCTTTCTCTCCTTTTCTTTCTTTCCCTGGTTTGTATCCATTCGGCCCCATTCAGCCAACTGTTTTAAGACGTTTTTTTTTTTTTTTTTCTATATTCCAACTTACTTCCTCTCGGGCATAGGCTGAGAGCCTTAACATTCACCGCTTTACAATGAACAGTGAAGCCCGTGAGGTCTTGTTCCAGTCTAGGGAGTGAGACATGTGAAGCACGTAGAGTACAACGAGCACCTGCCATCTTGCCTTCACATGAGGCACGGTGCTCACTCATGGCCCGAAACGACCCCATCTCTGAAGCCATCTCGTTCCCGTGCTTCACTGTCTCACCCCCTACACTCGGACTCTCACACTTACACACACACAACGCCACCTGTTGAGCAGATAACTCACCAGGTTTATCCCCATCCAGGTGTCGATTTCTTCCTGGCGAGCGATAGCGAGCCAGCATTGTATGGAGAAATCAAAAAATTTCTATCGAAAAATGTACACATTTAACTTGCTGTCAAAACAAAAATATATATATATGCTGGCTCGCTACCGCTCGCCAGGAAAATATTTACACCTGGATGGGGGTAAACGTCTTAAAACAGTAGGCTGAATGGGGCCGAATGGATACAAGCCAAAGAAAGAGGGAGAGAAAGAGATCAAAAGCGAGGTGGGCTCCCTTAAAGGGCGGGCCAGAGGTGGACGGGAGGCGATGTAAATAGATTAGGAGCTTGTTTTTCCTACTATTTTTTTTTTTTGTGTCTGTCATAGCTTGATTGCATTTTCAGTTTCACAGTAAATTGTTCTTGGGCCAATCTTTGTATTATTTTTGTGTGTTGTGTATTTTTTGTTTTGGTTCAGGGTGGACGATTTGATAAAGCCTTGGATTGAACTACGTCGAGAGGAAGGTAATTGTTTCTATACAGTTACTCATTCAGTGTAAAAATCGGCCATTTCGCTTACAAACTATTGTGTGCGTTTCTTTCTGACTAACGGTAAATCGTCATGTCTGCACCTTGATTACTGAACTATTACGATCATGTGCACTAAGATATGTTCTGAATTATGAAATCGTGATAATGATAAGAGATAAAGACAGAAGTTATATACAATTCCGTTAAGTATCGATAGAGATTAAATGTTCCACCTGTTCACCAGCAAGCACTTCCCACGCCTGAGTTCCTTCAATCACAATTTGCAGCACAGCATATTATTAATGTTATAATAGCACATACGTTCAGACGACGCTATGATTACTTTATTAACGCTACTAAATGTGGCCCCCAAAAATGCAACCCACATTAATGCTAATAACACGTACACATGAGTAAAATACTTGAAATTTGGTACAAAGTAACTTGAGATAAGGGATCACAATGCCAGGAGGTTACAAGTCTGTAGATGAAACCCCTGGCATTGAAAGCAGACCTGAAGACGAAATTATCTTAGTACAAAAATTAGTCAAATTACCCCAAAAGTTAACTCTGGGGGGTTCAGATCAGGTAAGTGCCCCACTCACCTGATCTGAACCCCCTCAGATATTTACTTTTGGGGACATTTGAATAGTTTGTGTACGAGGACAATCCCATCTCAAAGTCACATCTACAGTAGTGCTGAATAATTGTTGTCTGAGCCACAGCAGAGTTTGATTGATTGAAACCATTGTGAAGCTCTTACGATGTTCCTACGACGACCAATGGGAAAATCTATTGAACATTTATGGGTTGAATTTTGTTGGGGGGGGGGGGGGGGACACCCTGAACTACACTGTAAAAACTGAACGATTACTTGCATCAAACCTGCTAGAACATAAGTGTTTCGTTCGTTTATGTGTTGTGTTTTGAATAGATAACCCGAAGAAAACTGTTTATGTGTACCACGTTTGATACATTTAAGTTGACGTTTCTAGTTTGTTCCCTAGACCTCCATCAAGCTTATAATTACACCCCCTAGACCCCATTTCAAGATAAATTTGTACATTTTTCGGTAGACAAATTTGCTCTAGCCCTTTTCGATTTATTGAGTTTAGTGATCAAGATTGCTGACAATTATATTAAATGCACTACAGTTAGAGTGAAACAGATACTGGATTACTGACGGCATCTGGTAGAGAGGTTTCATCCTTTGATGAATATGACGTATTTTGACAGGTTATTCTAGACGTTTTTATACAGTTTAAGAAAGATTTGTGAGAGTCATAAGGGTAAAGACTCGCAATTAACCCTCTGACTTTCATATACACTTCCTAATCTGAATAAAATCGTCTAAGAATAGCCAGAAAACAGGAAGGAAATGAGTACTCGGATCTTGAAAGGGCTAAGTTCATTTTTTGAACAGAATCCTGTCCATTTTATTACACGTGTGATAATTGATACACAGTGATTGTAACCGAATAGTGTTGATTACAAAATTTAATCATCTCTCTCTCTCTCTCTCTCTCTCTCTCTCTCTCTCTCTCTCTCATATACTGTATACTGTACATACTCACTCTATAATGTACAATATCTTCTTTCTTCCGTAATGGCTCCCGTCTCTCTCTCCCACACACACTCTCAGTCTCACTCTCTCTCACCCACACACTCTCAGTCTCACGCTCTCTCTCTCCACACCAGCAATCAAAATTAGTTCGACTCCATTGAAGATAGTCAAATATTAATAATCCATCCGTCATTATTGGTCGGGATTAAGACGGATTCACACGAGCACATTTGTCTGCAACTTTGATCTGGCCGCTCTCACAACTTTGATCTGGCCGCTCTCACAACTTTGATCTGGTCGCTCTCACAACTTTGATCTGGCCGCTCTCACAACTTTGATCTGGTCGCTCTCACAACTTTGATCTGGCCGCTCTCACAACTTTGATCTGGCCGCTCTCACAACTTTGATCTGGCCGCTCACAACTTTGATCTGGCCGCTCTCACAACTTTGATCTGGTCGCTCTCACAACTTTGATCTGGCCGCTCTCACAAATTTGATCTGGCCGCTCTCACAACTTTGATCTGGCCGCTCTCACAACTTTGATCTGGCCGCTCTCACAACTTTGATCTGGCCGCTCTCACAACTTTGATCTGGCCGCTCTCACAACTTTGATCTGGCCGCTCTCACAACTTTGATCTGGTCGCTCTCACAACTTTGATCTGGCCGCTCTCACAAATTTGATCTGGCCGCTCTCACAACTTTGATCTGGCCGCTCTCACAACTTTGATCTGGCCGCTCTCACAACTTTGATCTGGCCGCTCTCACAACTTTGATCTGGCCGCTCTCACAAATTTGATCTGGCCGCTCTCACAACTTTGATCTGGCCGCTCTCACAACTTTGATCTGGCCGCTCTCACAACTTTGTTTTGCAACTCTAATCTGGCCGCTTCTGCAAAATGAATATGCTCTTATAAGCTTCGTGTCACCATTATAATCAACCTTTGTTCTAGCTTCTGAAACATACACTAATAAGTTTCGTGTCGCCTATTATAATCAACAGCCCTGAAAATATACCCTTATATAATCTACCTTCGTTCTAGCTTCTTAAATGTTATACTCTACTATAATTCGTGTCACTTGTTATTCTATAATATACTCTTATATGATTCGTGTCACTTGTTATTCTATAATATACTCTACTATAATTCGTGTCACTTGTTATTCTATAATATACTCTTATATAATTCGTGTCACTTGTTATTCTATAATATACTCTTATATAATTCGTGTCACTTGTTATTCTATAATATACTCTTATATAATTCGTGTCACTTGTTATTCTATATATACTCTTATATAATTCGTGTCACTTGTTATTCTATAATATACTCTTATATTCGTGTCACTTGTTATTCTATAATATACTCTTATATAATTCGTGTCACTTGTTATTCTATAATATACTCTTATATAATTCGTGTCACTTGTTATTCTATAATATACTCTTATATAATTCGTGTCACTTGTTATTCTAATATACTCTTATATCAGCCACTTATTCTATATACTCTTATATAATTCGTGTCACTACCTCGTGTTCTCTCTCTGGGTTATACCCTTTTGGCCCCATTCAGCCTACTGTTTTAAGACGTTTATCCTTATCCAGGTGTAGATTGTTTCCTGGCGAGCGGTATCGTGCCAGCAGGCTAAATTTGTAAATTTTTCGATAGCAAAATGTCTCCAGCGAAGCTGGATTTCTCCATATAATGCTGGCTCGCGACGCTGTCGCTCGCCAGGAAGAAATTAACACATGGATGGGAATAAACGTCTTAAAACAGTAGGGTGAATGGGGCCGAATGGATACAAGCCAGAGAAAGAGAAACAAAGCAGGTCCCCCCCCCCCCCCCCCCTTAAAAGATTCGTGTCATCTATCTACCGTTGTTTTAGCTTCTGAAACACTCTTAAAAGATTCGTGTCATCTATCTACCGTTGTTTTAGCTTCTGAAACACTCTTATAAGATTCGTGTCATCTATCTACCGTTGTTTTAGCTTCTGAAACACTCTTAAAAGATTCGTGTCATCTATCTACCGTTGTTTTAGCTTCTGAAACACTCTTAAAAGATTCGTGTCATCTATCTACCGTTGTTTTAGCTTCTGAAACACTCTTATAAGATTCGTGTCATCTATCTACCGTTGTTTTAGCTTCTGAAACACTCTTAAAAGATTCGTGTCATCTATCTACCGTTGTTTTAGCTTCTGAAACACTCTTAAAAGATTCGTGTCATCTATCTACCGTTGTTTTAGCTTCTGAAACACTCTTATAAGATTCGTGTCATCTATCTACCGTTGTTTTAGCTTCTGAAACACTCTTAAAAGATTCGTGTCATCTATCTACCGTTGTTTTAGCTTCTGAAACACTCTTATAAGATTCGTGTCATCTATCTACCGTTGTTTTAGCTTCTGAAACACTCTTATAAGATTCGCATTGCTTATTATAATCAACCTATTATTCTACCTTCTGAAACATACCGTAAGAAGATTCGTGCCACCAATTATAGCCCAATCAAAATTTGTCCTAGTTGCTGATAGCAGTCCAGAATAGTCTTAATAGGTTGCTAGAATAATGCTTTTGTCACACGAGCGGGTTTTCGGTCAATATTTACAAGCAATTCTGGTCTGACAGCTTCAAATATGAAAGTTCATAATCAGTCAGCTTTCTAAATTAACCTCCTTTCAGTTTAGTTGCCGGTAGCAGTGTCAAAACTCTCCTAAATATCAGGAAAAAAACACTATAAAAAAGTAGCCGAAAAATCCCTCACCGAAAAATGCACAAATTTATCTCGAAGTGGGGTCTTGAGGGTAGTTTATTTTAAGCTTGATGGAGATCTAGGTTGGAAACAAACACAAATAAACAAACACAATAATAATTTATACAAATTTATAATAAATAAATAAAGTTATATATAATTATATATATATATACATATATATATATATATATATATATATACTTATATATATATATATATATTATATATATATACAGTATATATATATATATATATATATATATATATATATATATATATATATATATATATATATAAATGATAAATAGCTACACAAATTAATACAAATCTCCCAATAGAGTTGCAGATCAAAATTTCTCCCAAAAAAGAAAGAAATAATATATACAAAAATAAATATGGCTAAACCTCGTGTAAATCAACCCCCCCCCCCCCATTTCCCAGTCGCACAGAAACTAGATTCATTAGATGAACCCCGTCAATATTTGCTGCTCTGAGGGTCCACCGAGCATTTTAAGCCCGGTGTCACACGAGCGCATTCACCAGCAATATTGGGGGGGCAATTATGGTCTGGCAACTTCATAATTTCAGCTTTACCAGAATTCACCCACCGAGCGTAATCCACCCTCCGTCTAGTTTGCGATACCGATGAAGAGGAACCCCGAAATATATATATATATATATATAGAGCGAGAGAGAGAGAGAGTGTGTGTGAGTGAGAGTGAAGGAGAGTGTGTTAGTTAAAGTTACAGAATGAGAGTGGGAGAGTATGTGTGTGATAGAGAGAGTTATAAGAGAGAGAGAGAGAGAGAAAATCCTAAATACTAAAACCCTCTGCACAGAAAGCGAAAAGAGAAATACGAGTCCAAAACCCCGGTACAGGCAGACAACTCATAATTTAAAAGTGTCTCTCCTCTAATTTGCACAAGCCCACCACCACCGCGACTACGTGAAGGTTGTGGCGTCCAATAAACCCGGCGACCAGGACCACAAATAATATAGTGCCTTTCGAAGGATAAATGCTATGTCATACGAGCGCTTTTTCCGGCAGTTTTCGATGGACAAATTACTCTCTCTCTCTCTCTCTCTCTCAAATATAACCATACTACCTGTGCCATAAGATAATGAAAACCACAGAAAAGCCAAGCAAACCCAAACCAATTCAACCCATCTTTTCTCTCCGTGCAATAATAATTATGTCCTCCGATATTTCCCTTAGCGTTGGTCGCCGCAAACAAATGTACGAGAGACCGAGTCGGAATATTGTGTCTATGAACTGATTTCTGTTCGAGCAGTCGGGTTTATTAAGGGGGGTCACCCTCTTGTTTTATCTTTCTCTCCTTTTTTCTCTTTCCCTGGCTTGTATCCATTCGGTCCAATTCAGCCTACTGTTTTAAGACGTTTACCCCCATCCAGGTGTCAATATTTTCCTGGCGAGCTGTAGCGAGCCAGCATATATATATATATATTTTGACAGCAAGCTAAATTTGTAAATTTTTCGATAGAAATTTTTTTCCGGTGAAGCCGGATTTCTCCATACAATGCTGGCTCGCTATCGCCCGCCAAGAAGAAATCGACACCTGGATGGGGATAAACGTCTTAAAACAGTTGGCTGAATGGGGCCGAATGGATACAAACCAGGGAAAGAGAGAAAAGGAGAGGAAGATAAAAAAAAAACCGGTGACCCCCCTTAAATGCTACAACCTTTTTCTCGTCAGGTCTGGCGTGTGCAAATTAAAGGAGACACTTTTTAATTATGAGTTCCTGTCTGTACCAGGATTCAGATTCTAATCTCCCTTCCGCACTTCCTTAAGAGATAGTGCTTGTTTTGTATTAATTACATATGTATGTATTAACTTTATTTTTTTAATTTCTTCGCTAAACCTCCATGAAGCTTAAAAAACAAACACCCCCTAGACCCCCTTTCTAGATAATTTTGTACATTTTTCGGTAGAAAAATATCCCGGCCGATGGCCGGTTCCTTCTAGAATTACAGGCTCGCTATCGCTCGCCAGGAAAAAAATCGACACCTAAATGGCACGAAAGGTCTTATTATTGACAAAGAAATGGGGGCGAAAGGTTTCAAAATCGCCACACGAATAGGCTGAGCGTCTTAAAATGTCAAAATTAATGGGGCTAAGCATGAGGGAGAAGGGGGTCCAGAGAAAGCGACTACCTGCCCCTTAAACTAGAATTTAGTATTCCATCTCTGCAAGGGTGTGTATTTTCAAAACTTCTTTGTGCAGCAAATTGCGGAGGGAGTAGAGGATACGAAACGAACCTTCTGCTTCACTGTCTCATTTTTCTAATTTCCGATTTTTGTTGGGTATGTTAGTTTCAGTCCTAACAACTTCGTTTGGATGGAGATATCTGTATAGTCAGTTTTGCTAGGGGGATATGTAAATATATCTTAATCTATATTCTCTCATTCACACTTATAGGCACTAATACACACGTGTATTATTCACACGTATTCTTCTGTCTTTGATTCACGATTATTCACTATTATGCTCATCCTCTCTCTCTCTCTCTCTCTCTCACACACACATACACCCCCCCCCCCCCCCCACACACACACACACATCTTTTATTGCAAAATTCAGTGACCTGATTACAAAATTGGAAAACTAGACCCACATATATTGTAAGGACACGACAATATCAGCCCATCTTGAGTCCTATAAGGGGAAAGGGGGTTTTTTGGTCGATGTATATTTATAATTTCTTTATTTTCCTCCCTAGACCTTCATCAAACTTTAAAAAAAAAAACTCACATCCATTAGATCCCCCTTCGAGATTAATTTGTACATTTTTTTTTCGATAGAAAAAAGTCACGGCCGAAGGCCGTTTCCTCCACAATTGCAGGCTTGCTCTCGCTCGCCAGGAAAAAAATCGACGCCTAAAGGGCACGAAAAGTCTTAATGTTGACAAAGAAATGGGTCGAAAGGTCTTGAAATCGACAAACTAATGGGGAAAACATCTTAAAATCTCAAAACTACTGGGGATAAGCATGAGAGAGAAAGGGGACCAGAAAAACGGCCCATCTCCCCTTAACTCAGGGTGCTCAGAATGAACCGAGGCTGTCGTGAATTGACTACAAATATTGTTTTGATTATGGGAGTTTAGTTTTCCACTCGCATACTTTAGTCTCTAGAGTTTAGTTTTCCACTCACATACTTTAGTCTCTAGAGTTTAGTTTTCTACTCACATACTTTAGTCTCTAGAGTTTAGTTTTCCACTCACATACTTTAGTCTCTAGTTTAGTTTTCTACTCACATACTTTAGTCTCTAGAGTTTAGTTTTCTACTCACATACTTTAGTCTCTAGAGTTTAGTTTTCCACTCACATACTTTAGTCTCTAGAGTTTAGTTTTCCACTCACATACTTTAGTCTCTAGTTTAGTTTTCCACTCACATACTTTAGTCTCTAGTTTAGTTTCCACTCACATACTTTAGTCTCTAGTTTAGTTTTCCACTCACATACTTTAGTCTCTAGAGTTTAGTTTTCCACTCACATACTTTAGTCTCTAGTTTAGTTTTCCACTCACATACTTTAGTCTCTAGAGTTTAGTTTTCCACTCACATACTTTAGTCTCTAGAGTTTAGTTTTCCACTCACATACTTTAGTCTCTAGAGTTTAGTTTTCCACTCACATACTTTAGTCTCTAGAGTTTAGTTTTCCACTCACATACTTTAGTCTCTAGAGTTTAGTTTTCCACTCACATACTTTAGTCTCTAGAGTTTAGTTTTCCACTCACATACTTTAGTCTCTAGTTTAGTTTCCACTCACATACTTTAGTCTCTAGTTTAGTTTTCCACTCACATACTTTAGTCTCTAGAGTTTAGTTTTCCACTCACATACTTTAGTCTCTAGAGTTTAGTTTTCCACTCACATACTTTAGTCTCTAGAGTTTAGTTTTCCACTCACATACTTTAGTCTCTAGAGTCTTTACTACCATGGGTGTACTCCTTTATTTGTTTTAATTAAGGTTTTTATATGCTTGACAACATATTTTTTGTATGCATTACTGTATTATGTAATTTGTGTGTGAAGAAAATAACATTGTATAACTGTAACATTCTGATTCATCATATTAATCTATGTGATATAATATTTACAGATAGGGGAAATTCGACATAACTCTTTCGCTTAAATGGTCGATATTTCACGCGACGTGGAGTTTAACGAGTCCAAATATAACTGATTAAACATTAACCAATTTCAGTAATAACAAACATTAACTGGGTTGGATACAGCTTCTACTCTAGTATCTATTTCTTGATGTTTAATGGAATATTATTAAACCGTATACCTTATGTGTGCATCATATCAACGCCAGGTTTTCTATTCATCAACACATTTCATTATAACATCTTCGTAATAGCTGATTAATCGGGATGGTAATATGCCGTCCGCTGAAATTTAACGGACTATAATTACTCATATTTGATTGGAGTTATTTTACTTCCAAAAAATGTCCATCCCCTAAAATGAGAAGAATAAAAACACCCTAGAGTGATGTGCCGGGTTTTTTTTTTAGCACAATAAGGTCGCTTGTATTAGCTAGAATGTGTGCTGCAATACATTATAAAGACCCAGTTTGCTGATAACATTCAAGAGGTAATGGTATATAAAAGGCATCATAAAGACCCATTTCTCTGATAACATTCAAGGGGTAATGATAAACGAGAATCATCATAAAGACCAATTTATCTGATAACATTCAAGGGGTAATGATAAACGAGAATCATCATAAAGACCAATATATCTGATAACATTCAAGGGGTAATGATAAACGAGAATCATCATAAAGACCAATTTATCTGATAACATTCAAGGAGTAATGATAAACGAGAATCATCATAAAGACCAATTTATCTGATAACATTCAAGGAGTAACGATAAACGAGAATCATCATAAAGACCAATTTATCTGATAACATTCAATGGCTTCGAAACCTACGCCCCTCCCACCAGCTTTCCCAGACATCTTGCAGCAGCTATTTCCAGAATTAACATTTTCAAGATATGTGGACGTTTTTCTTTCTTTTACTGTGGCTATTAGTAGACGATTTGTTCACATTAGGAAGGAATTGTGGGAGTCAAAGGGTTAATTGAGATAGATATTACCCATTTAATTGTGGGAGTCAAAGGGTTAATTGCAATAGACTTCGCCATAAAAGATTCCCTGTGGGCTTTCTAAAATGGAATATTATCGTCTAATGTTAGCCAGAATAAAGTTAAAGTGCGTCCTCAAATGTTGAAATGGTTAACTCCTTCAGTGAGATGACGACGCGTTTATTTTGTTCTGATTATCATTAAGCGATTATATTCAGTTGAGGATTTTTTTTTTAGTAGTTTAAGAATTATTATTTTGATATAGTGCGTAGCGTCTCCTGAGCAAATATTATATCAGCGAATGCTAGCTAAAAAAAAAAAAGAGAGAATATAAAAGATAAAAGTTAAGACCACATAATCTCCCTCTCATTAGCTAAATACTCGCAATTTAATTCCTTCAGGACGAAATCTCTCTCTCTCTCTCTCTCTCTCTCTCTCTCTCTCTCTCTCTCTCTCTCGTGGTGTGTGTGTGTGAGTGTGTATGGAAGGTATGGGGTGGAGTATTCCCTACACTTCTCTATTTGACAGGTGGCATAAGCAAGCCAATATTATTTGGATATAATTATAATTAAAACTTGAACGTATTTAAATTAGTTTTGGGAACACGAACACTGCTAGGGAACCAGACAAATTACTATTATAAAAGTTTTAATTTGAGTGTTAAAGCGTTATGGGTTCACCAGTTATACCTGTAAATTACATAATTATCATAACATAATTGCCTTAACTACACGAAACGATCACCATTAAACAATTTAGGACGATAATATCAAGGGATAAATGGGCAAACTAATGCTCAAAATAATGACATTCATTTCATCCAAATAATGTAAAGTAAAAGTAAGCCAAAAGTCAGCGGATAGCTTTACCGTTTAAGGGAGCCCACCTCGCTTTTTTGTTTTCTCTTTCTCTCCCTCTCTCTTTGGCTTGTATCCATTCGGCCCCATTCGGCCTACTTTTTTAAGACTTTCACCCCCATCCAGGTGTCAATATTTTCCTGGCGAGCGGTTACGAGCCGGCATATATGTATTTTTGTTTTGACAGCAAGCTAAATTTGTACATATTTCGATAGAAAAATGTCTCCGGCGAAGTCGGATTTCTCCATACAATGCTGGCTCGTTATCGCTCGCCAGGAAGAAATCGACACCTGGATGGGGATAAACGTCTTAAAACAGTTGACTGAATGGGGCCGAATGGATACAAGCCAGAGAAAGAGAGACAAAAGATAAAAACAAAAGCAGGTGACCCCCCTTAAGTGAACACAAATAATGAAATATAATTGACCTATGATTGTGGTACGTCCCTCTATTTTAAGCAAATCTCATCACTAAAGGGCACTTAAAAGATGAACTACATTCAAACCCTTGTCGGTACATGTAGGAACCATTGTTTTAAAGGAAGTACATATACAGTATTTTAAATTTCCGTATGGCTGAAAAAGGGTCGGGACACTCCAATTTTCGTGAACGAGGCCAATACCATGATTTGTAAACTTTTATCATTTAAATTCATATTTTGTTAAAAAAAAATATATATATACAGTATATTATCACACAGCTTTGGGGCAGGGCTATCATTGGGCTTAGCAGTGAATTTAACAATGTTCATTAGATACGGTATACTTACATAAATTCACTTAATGTTTCATTATCCCATGGCTCGATAAAACATAAAATTCAACCGTGTTATTACTAGATTTTTTTTTTTAATATTTCAGCTACCCCGTTCTAGGTAACACAGACGACTTTACTGTTCTTCAAACCGGCTCCAGTAGACAAAGGTTTAAAGCGACGTTTGGTTTTTATGGACTTCCTTCTCCCTCATCCTTAGCCCAATTAGTTTGGCGATTTTAAGACCTTTTGTACCATTTAGGTGTCGATTTAATCTTGGCGAGCGATAGCGAGCCTGTATTTTAGGAGGAACCGGCTTTTGGCCGGGACATTTTGCTAACGAAAAATGCAAAAATTTATCTCGAAGGTGGGTCTTGGGGGTATTTTTAAGCTAAACAACTGTAAATATATAGATACATGAACAATGAATACAAATAAATACAAATCTCCCCTTAAATACACCTGTAATTGTATCAGATTACACAGGTGCATTTCATTCTATTTTATAATTGCAAACGAGATTGAAAGGAAGGAGGGAGCCAAAAGGAGAGGAATTGAGAGGGATGCAGATGAAGGGTGAGGCGAGAGAAAATTAACGAATTTTATGCGAGAATAAGAATTTGCTCTGAAAGGAAGAAAATGGTGTGGGGGAAAAAGAGCGAAAGTGGAGGAATGAGGAAGAAGTGCAAATTGGAAGAAAGATAAAAGATGGGGTGAATAATATGTATCTATTTAATTCAGATAATGATAGGTGTGACGTGGCAGAAGCAACTATACTCTGTTCCGTATAAGTAGACGTAAACTCTTGAACATGAACATCTATAACTCACAAACGACTTGAGTAATCGAGCTAATATTTCTACTATTTGGGAAGGGTCAGCCAGGGGATTGGTGAGGAAATCTACAGCCCATATGCTCCAGCCCCGTTCTAGTTACAGAGGTTAGGGTTCACGATTTCTGGCCTACATATATGGAACAGGGTCTAGTACAAACGCCTGCAGTGCTAAGAGGTACATACATCAGTGACCATTTCAGACACGTTGATGTAATATTTTGAAACATTGCTATAAACACATAGTGAGCATTGGTTTAGGAAAAATACCAACTCCTGTCTCAATTGTATCATTCAGTTGTGTACCAGCCACTTGACTATGGGATTGTACAGTGGTAGACAGGAATCTCTGGAAATTTTTTGGGCCAACAATTATGATACACAAACGAACTATTTCGAGAAACTGCTTGAACCACAAACATTACTAAGATTATCTAGTTAATATTCACCTTGTTTATGTTTTTGTTGTTTCTGTGTGTGTGTGTGTGTGTGTGTTTATTTCCAAAAGAAGTTAAAGCCCTACTGACTACGACTGTACATTACCTGAATATACACCTGATGCAGTATACATTATTAGTATACAGTGTGCATTGATAACAGATGTACACAGCTTCGTGCATGGTGATCCAATGAATAGTTTGAGTTAATGGCGTTAATATCTCACAGCTGTTTATCATAAAGTGTAATGTACCACGAACTTGTACCACCAGATGTACTTCGCATGGAAAGGCTGGTCTGATTACACACACACACACACACACACACACACACACACACACACACACAGGGACACTAATAAACAATTAATCTGTAAAGGCACAAACGAAACGCATGATGGAAAAACTTCTTGAATGGTGAAATCAGTCAATGTCTTTTAATTGATGAAGCGAGTCAATTTGAATGATTGATCAGACTGATTAAATTAACCGCCTGCAGTTAAAAGAGGTACAAATTGTTTTGAACAATTCTGACACCCGGATGAAATATTATGAAGCACCTCATTTAAGGGCTAGTGGCTGCTTTGTTGGTCTATTTATTCAGTTATTCATTTAGTTTTTAGTTTCCTCGCTAGACCTTCATCAAGTTTAAAAAATCCTAGACCCCACTTAAAGATAAATTTGTACATTTTACGATAGAAAAATTACCCGGCCAAAGGCCGACTCCTCTTAAAATTACAGGCTTACTATCGCTCGCCAGGAAAAAAATCGACACATAAATGGCATAAAAGGTCTGAAAATTGACAACATGGGGCGAAAGGTGTTAAAATCACCAAACTAATGGGCCGAATGTCTTAAAATCTGAAAACTACTGCGGCTAAACATGAGGAAGAAGGGGGACCAGAAAAACGACCCATCCCCCCCTTAAGGGAAGGTATTTGGATTGTTTTCGAGACCACCTTCTCCCTCATGTTTAGCCCCATAAGTTACGAAAATTTAAGACGTTCGCCCCTGGCTCCATTATTTTGGCAATTTTAAGATCTCTCTGTCAGTCTTTTGACTCTGGGGGAGACACTCGTTACAGGCAACCTGCCTTTTGTCTCTTTCATACACACAGCACAAATAAATAGTTTCGGGAGTAATGGTTAGCCTTATGGTCCTATATGGAAATGAGGTGTAGAATTTAAATGATGGAAAGAAACAACGATTCAAGTGTTGGAGATTCAATGATTAACCCTTAAAAGCTACGATGACGCATTTCTTTTCTGTTTTCTGGCTATTATAGGACAATTTTATTCAGATTAGGGAGGTAAATGGAAGTCAGAGGGTTTATTGAGATAGTTTTTACCCTTATAATTCCTATAGATCCTTGCTAAATTGTATAAAATCGTCTAATGATACCCAGAATATTCAGCCAAAATGCATCATAATTTTCAAAGCGTTGAGAATTATATGTGGAATAAGATGGATTAGCTGTGTGAAGGAAGAGGATAAGAAAGCGTTGGAGGAACAAGATTGGTTCATTAGAGAGGGGAACAAGGGGTGCTAAATTGCCCTATGGTGAGAGTGGTGAGGAGTGAGTGACGGGTTAAAAACGTATGCAAATCTGCAGTGAGAGAAGGGAGAGGGAAACGGCTAGCAACAAACTTAATAATTATAATACTAATAATAATAATAATAATAATAATAATAATAATAATTATTATAATAATAAAAATAAAAATAACAATCGTAATACAAATAATACAACAAATAATTATAATAATTGGTCTTTCTCTAAGTGCCCATTCATTCAAAAGATTTGAATATTATATATACCATAATTTGTTACCCCAAATGAGACGTCAGAAATGTTCATCAACTTCAAATAATTGGTTACTGCTAGGTGAACAGAGGCATTATAATTTTCTGAGACTGCCCATCTGTCTTGACTTTCCCGGGTATCGAATCCAGGACGTTTCGACCATGAGTCGAACGTGCTATCATTATACCACTGGAAAAAGTGTACGAAACCGATCAAAAAGAGAAGGAACGGCAGAACGGAGAAGGTATATAATACAGGAACAGAAGGTTGGGAGAACATTTCAGAAAAAATATAAAAAATACATAATAAATTAATGAATAAAATAATGAATGCAAAGAGTGTGAAGAAAAAGGAAGGATGGTGTGAGAGGAACTTTGACTCGACGGAACCTGAGCCGGGCCCGATACTCCAAGATGTTTTATAGGCCTACTGATATCAGGTTTCATCCCTTATTATCTTTCATAAATTGATTAGGTACACTATGATGTGCATATATGACTAACATACAGGTACCTTACATTAAATTGCTACGTAAGTAAAATTGAGGGAATAATTGATTTACGGCAATGGAGACTTAAGACTCCACCGCATACATCAGTCAGGATTCATATGAATTTATGTACTAAAAAACATAACAATAGTTATTAGTTATTGATGCAAACTATATATTCTCAAAATACATATATGCAATTTATATATTATTAATGCATTGGCAGGATATTACATATACATAAAATGCAAAGACAGGATATCGTTCATACTTAAAATGCATCGACGCGCAATTATTTAACCTCAAACTGCATAAACAGGCCTTGGTTTATGGCCTGGCACATGAATACAAAGGACCAGGGCCGTGTATTGGCAGGCGGGTGAGCAGGAGACGGGGGACTGCACACATTAAGGTGACAATCTGGTTAACATGGAAATACGACAAGGGAGGAAGAGGGGGCGAAGGAGGTGAGAAGATATAATGGAAGAAAGATTGGTGTACGAAGACAAGAAGAGAGAGAATGGAAGAAAGGTTGATGGAAGTAAAGAAGAGGAGACAAACATAGAAAAAGAACTGAAGATAAAAAGACTAAATCACAAGGTACTGCACATATTAAGGTGACAATCTGGTTAACATGGAAATACGACAGGAGAGGAGGGGACGAAGGAGGCGAGGAGAAGAGAAGATATAATGGAAGAAAGATTGGTGTAAGAAGAAAAGAAAGGAAGAAAGGTTGATGAAACTAGAGAAGAGGAGATAAATATAGACATAATGGAGCTAAACAGAAAGATTGACATAGAACGGAGGACATCAAGATGACACTGGTTAACATGAAAATACAACAGAGAAGAGAAGAAATAATGTAAGAAAAATTAGGAAAATTATGAGATAGGATAAATAAATTGAAGAATGGTTGTTGGAAGTAGAGTTGGTGAAAACAAAATAGAGAAACAATTCTCCCTACCAACAAATGCCAAAAGTGGCCGACAGAGGCGCTGAACGCAATGTTTACCACGGTGCATCATGGGAAACTGTGTACATGGCGGATCTCTGCACCCTCTTCTCTTTCAACAATTCTTTATTATAAGCGGTCTGTCGAAATATCTGTAGCAGACACATATTATAGCCTATGCATACTGTTGTTTATTAAATTTTAAAGTCATCCATACCCATATATAATGTATATTTACAATACAAAGTCAGCAAGTATTTTCGCACCTTTTTGTTATAATTAAACAGCTTATAATTATGTTTGTAGTCATTATCAGCTGCATATGGACATTCCCATGACTACTATACTTTATAAAGATTTAGTGTAGTCGTATACTGTATAATAGAAGAAAGCATAATCACAAGAAATCACGATAAACTGTGCATGTCCTAGGTGTTAAGTATTGTTAATGTCAACAGTCGTATGTCGCTAGTTCAGAAGCGTCCACCAGAGGTCTCAAGTGTATTCTTGGTAGCGAGTATTGGAGATCAAGATCATCAAGGGAATAAGTGACAGGGGGCTGCACACGTTAAGGTGACAATCTGGTTAACATGGTAATAGGATAGGGGAAGAGGGGACGAAGGAGGCAAGGAGAAGCAGAAAATAATGAAAACAAGATTGATAAAGGATAAAAGGAGAAAGAATGGAAGAAAGATTGATGAAACTAGGAGACAAATATAATACAAATAATGATTTAAAGAGAATAAGTGACAGGGGACTGCACACAATAAAGGGGTAATCTGGTTAACATGGAAATACAACAAGGGAAGAAGGAAGCAAGAGAAAGGAAATAACAGAAAAAATATTGGTCTGAGAAGCGAAGAGAAGGAAGAATGGGAGAAAGGTTGATGGAAATAGAAAAGTATACAAATAATAAAGCTTAAGAGAGTTTAAAGAGAGTAAATGACATGGGACTGCAGACACAAAGGTGACAATTTGATTAAATTTGACATGACAGTGGAGGAGGTGGACAAAGAATAAAGAGATGAAATATAATGGACGAAATAATGGGCAAATTATGAGAAAGAATGAAAACAATGGAAATAAAGATTAATGGAAGAAGAGAAAAGGAGAAAGAAATGGAAGAGTGGGTGAAAAAGAGAAAATGGGAAAGGAAACGGGAGACTGCACACATTAAGGTGACAATCTGGTTAACATGGAAATACGACAGGGAGGCGAGGCGAGGAGAAAAAATTATAGAAAAAAAAAAAGAATGGGAAAATTATAAAGTGGAAGAAAGGCCTTGTCCTTTGGAAACCCTTCTACTTCATGATTAGCCCCATTACTTCTGAGATATGAAGACGTTCGCCCCATTTGTTTGATGTTTTTAAGATCTTACGCCACATTTCAGTCAATAATGTTTAGACATTTAAGACCTTTCGTACTAATTAGGTGTTGATTTGTTCCTGGCGAGCGATAGCGAGCCTGAATTTTACGAGAAACCGGCCTTTTGCCAGACCATTTTTCTACCGAATAAATGTACACATTTATCTTATCTTTCATTTATTCATCTTATCTTATTTTTATTTTGTTAAGATTGATGGAAGTCTGGGGAGCAAACATCTCCCCTCAAGGTGACAATCTGCTGAACATGGAAATACGAAAGGGAAGGGGAGAAGGCAGAAGCGATATGTAGGGAAACTACTAAGGGCTGAAGGAAGAGAGAGGAGGAGAAATAATGAGAAAGAAGAAGTGGAGAAGGAAGGAAGGAAGGGGACAACTGGAGATTTAACCCATTCAGTACTGGTGACGTCCTCTTCATCATATTCTGGCACCCATTAGACAATATTATTCAGCTTAGGAAGGATCTATAGTAGCTAAAAGGATTAAATGAGATAGTCTGCTACCCTTTTAATTGCTAAAGGTCCTTCCTAAGCTGAATAAAATAATCTAATAGTTGCCAGAATATAATGAAAAGGGCGTCACCGGTACTGGAGTGGTTAAAAGAGAAGAAAGCCCACATTGAAGGAGATAAAAACAAACCCAGATAATCATAGCAGAAAGAGATAATGGTTAATAGGAGACAAACGGAAGACTGCGGACTAGAAGGTGACAATCCACTTAACCCTTTGAAGATTATGACGCCTGTTGACAGTTAATTCAGACTATCATTAAACGATTTAATATAGTTTAGAAAGGATCTGTGGGAATCGTAAGGGTGAAAACTATCTCAATTAACACCTCTAACTTCCACATACCCTTCCTAACCTGAATAAAATCGCCGAATAGTAGTCAGAAAACAGAAAGGGTTAAGTTAGGGTTAGTTGAGAGGCATAGCAGACCAATGACTCGATAGCTTAGTCCTTGCCCATAACAGGTTTATATTCTTAAGTTAAGGTATTTGTTTATAATGGATCTCCTTCTCCCTCGTGTTTAGCCCCAGTAGTTTTGGTATTTTAAGACGTTCGACCCATTAGTTTGGCGATTTTGAGACCTTTCGTCTCATGTATTTGTCAATATCCTGGCGAGCGACGGCGACCCTATAATTTAGAAAGAACTGGCCTTCGGCCGGATCATTTCTCTACCGAAAAATTTAAAATTTATCTCAAGGGGGGGGGGGGGTCTAGGGAATGTTTTTTTTAAGCATGATGGAGGTCTGTGGAGGAAACTAGAACACATAATGAATAAATAAATAAATAAATAGATAAATAAATAAATATACTCTTTCCCTATAAGTTGTAATACCCAGTTAGGAATTACGATGTTGCTATTCAGGATACGACGATCAGGGGGAGATAAGGCGGCGTAACGGTTCTGAGCACCTGTTTAACTTGGAAATACGACAGGGGAGAAGGGAGCGGAAGCGATTGGCAAGAAAACGGAAGTGTGAGAGGATAAGAAAGAGGGAAAATATATGGAAGGAGTAGAGAAGGAAGAGAGGGCAGAGATAAGAACCACACTAGAAGAGATAAAGAAGATAACAGAGGGAGAATAATTGGAAGGAGTAGAGAAAGAAGAGAGAAGCTAAGAGAGAAAGTAGAATATTCAGACTAGAGGAGATAAAAGCGATAAAAAGGGAGAACATAATTATGGAAGGAGGGGAGAATGAAGAGAGTGGGAGAGAGGAGATAAAAAGTAAAATGGGAGTAACTAAAATATATAGAATAGGGAGAACAAATGGAAGGAAAGAAGATGAAAGAAAAGGGATAAGAGACAAGGAGACCCGCACTAGAAGAGATAAAAGCGATAATATAGGGAGAACAAATGGAAGGAGTGGAGAAAGAAGAGAGAGGCTAAGAGAGAAAGGAAGAATATCCAGACTAGAGGAGATAAAAGCGATAAAAGGGGAGAACAAATGGAAGGAGGGGAGAAGGAAGAGAGTGGGAAAGAGGAGATAGGAGATAACAGTAAAATGGGAGTAACTAAAATATATAGAGAAGGGGGAACAAATGGAAGGAGTGAGGAAGGAAGAGAGAGGGTAAGAGAGTTAGAAGAGAAGGAGACCCATACTAGCCCATTTAATACCGGTAACTACATTTCCAATATATTCCGATAACTTTTAGACTACTGTATTTATATTCAACTTAGGAAGGTCGTCACCAATGAAAAAGCTGCAAACTATCTCGATGTATCCCTTTAGCTACCATAGACCCTTCCTAAGCTGCATAAAATCGTCCAATAGTTTCGAGAATATAATGGAAGTGTCGTCACTGGTACTGAATGGGGTTGAGATAAAATACAGTAACACAGAATATACAGAAACTAAAGGAAGAGAGGAGAGAAGAGAAGGAGAAGAAATACAATGTTATCAATGATATTTACACAAATAAGGAGGATTGTCCCTGATGTCAACATCCCACTGATAACACAGAACATTTAATACTTCACTGCCCAAGACAGATATAACTTCAACATCACTTCTTTCAGAGATCCCTGGACCCACCCAAGAGAGGCGACGGACTATCCGGACGCCGCGGGATTCCCACTAAGGGCATATGTGGGGCTACTACAGCAACAACATTAATCAGGAAGAGGACAAATGCAAGTAATGATGCTTGCGGAACACCACTTGTTTAAATAATTCATTTTGAGGCTTTACTTCCGCAATAGATGAGTAAGAGGAAAACAAGGAGGTATTGGAAAAACCAGAGATGGAGAGAGAGAGGTAGAAAAAGAACGATAGAAACCAAAAACAATAATAGGATAGGAACAATGTTCGTTTGGAAGAAGAAGACTACTTAACAGAGGGGAACAATAACAGAAAAGAAAAAGAACAATTGTGTGATGAAGGGAGAATGAGGTGAGAACAAATGAAAGGAACGGATGAACGAAGGAAAGGATGTTTGATAAAACACACCCCAACCACACGACACATCAACACAACCACACACATCTACACAATCACACACCAACACTAACGACAGCACACACACACTAACACACACACCACGCACACACACAACAACACACAACAGTACACACACACACACATCATGCGAACACCACACCTATTCCACTAACTAATTCACTCACAATCACACACACGATACAGGCAAACCAATGGCAATCACAAAGAAACAACGGACGAACATGACGCACACACAATCCACGCAGACAGCAGCACACACATGTAGAAGGGCAGAGAGGGAAAAAAGCAAAGGATTTTGCTTAAAAATGGACCAAGAAGTCCGAAAACACTGATGGTTAAGAGGTGAAAAGGAATACACATAGCCGCGGGAAATGTACGGAGAGCAAAAGGTGCGGGAAGAAACCACATACTGTACCAGCGATGTTAAAAGTAAAGAACAACAAGAAAAGATTTAGAATAAGTCAAATATGAAAGGTAGACATTACCGGACACAGTGGGGGAGAAAACATAAACATGCGAAGGACAATGAAAGTTCGAGGAACTTTTGAAAGTTTTATTAAACAATATAGCGCTTGCCCAAGCGAAGGGGAGGGGAAAATCATGCGAGGAGGGAAACTTGAAGGAAAAAAAAGAGGAGGGAGGAAAGGGAGGAAAACGAGCAAACTTGACAGTTGGTTATTGATTCTTTTTAGATAAATTGGAAGAGAAGAGCTGGCGTAGACAGAAGGATTTGGAGGTGTCTCTCTCTCCTCATCCTCATCTCGGCTCTCGCTATCTCAGCTCTCTCTCTCTCTCTCTCTCTCTCTCTCTCTCTCTCTCTCTCTCTCTCTCTCTCTCTCTCTCTCACACACATATACTGTATATACACACACACACACGCAATGGAAAAGGAAAAAGGAGGAACGGTGATGAGCGAAGAGAACAAAAACAATAAGAAACAATCACGCTGAAAGAGTAGGAGAAAAGAATAGAAAGAAGACACAAAAGAAAGGAAATAATAGTCAGTGGTTGGAGAGAAGGTTGTTTGGGGAAGAAGTCGAAGGAAAGGAGAGAGATTGGAGAAAAGAAACAAAACTATGAAAGAGAGAATGAAGAGAAACAGGTATAAACGACGGAGGAAAAAGTGGAGAGAAGAAGAAAGAAACGACGACAGATTTTTTTTGCAAAATATGAAAGATAAAAGGAAGAGAAGCAGGTATAAACGACGGAGGAAAGAGTGGAGAGAGGAGAAAAGAAACGACGAAGGAGAGAACGAAGAGAAGAACAAATAAAGGACGAAATAATTGAGAGAAGCAGATAAAAACGACGAAAGAAAGAAATGGGGGGGAAGGAAGAAAGAGAAGACAAGACATAGAAGGGAGAGGAGAAGAAGGAAGAAGGATAGTTGGAGTAGAGAAGAAGCAAAGAAAGACGAAAGAAAGAATGGAGATGAAAAGAAGTAATCGACGAAACAAAGAACTGGAAGAAGCAGCAAAGAAATAACGAAAGAAAGAATGGAAAGAAAAGAAAGAAATAGGAGAGAAGCAAAGAAGACGAAAGAAAGAATGGAGAGATAAATAAACGAATGAAAAAATGCGAGAAACAGCAAAGAAATTCCGAAAGAACGGAGCGAAGAACAAAAAAGAAGGAACATTGAGTAAGCGGTAAATGTATAGTCGAAAGGAAGGAGAGAAAACAGTGAAACAACCAATTACAGAGAGAACGAATGGAGAGCGCAATAAACGAAGAAAGAAAGAACTGGGAAAGAAAGCCAAGAAAAGACTAAAGAATGAATGGAGAGAAAAATCAATATTCGACGAAAGAAAGAACTCGGAGAAGCAGCAAAGAAACCCTGAAAGAAAGAATGGAGAGACGAAGAAGAAAGGCGATAAAACAAGGCTAGTTGAATACAAAAATACATGCGTAGTCGAATAGGATAGTGAAACCAATAAATACATACCGTAAATAAAAAAAATAAAAAAAATAAAATGGATGGAAAGGAGAAGAGAAGACCAGGAAGAAGGGATTGTTTTAGGAGACGTAAACTCTCAGTTGAAGGACAAGGAGAAATAAGGAGCACCAATAAAATGAGAAACAAGGAACGCAGAAGAAAAATAAGAAGAAACGAAGAAGGAAAATGAACAAAATGAAAAAGAAGATAAGAATAAGAAAAAAAAAGGAAAAAATGGAAAAGAAGGTATGAAAAACAAAACAATGGAAAAGAAGATGTGAAAAATAGAAAAATAAAAGAACCAAAAGTAAAAAAACAAAAGATCATTAAATAGAAGAAAACAAATCAAGAAATTTGTTAAATAAAGGAAGAAAATACACACTGGAAGAGAAAAATTTGAATATATGATTTACAGATATATGAACACGAAGGATGCAAAATGGAATCAAAAGAAAAGGTGAAGCTTTAAAAAAAAATCACAAGCAGACAGAAGTAATGCATTATAAGATACCTTGCGTCGCCTTTTCTATTCTTAAAGAATATATTATGGAAATACAGTTCATGTAAAAAATATATCGTATTGGGATGAAAGACGATGTGTGGATACATACTGTACATTAACATAAAATGTAGAACGTACATAGATAACGAAAGTAAGGACGAGTAATTATTATTATTATCATTATTATTACGTAAGCTACCGAAGCCTCCCAGCAGGGTGCAGATACAACTGTGAACCATTGAAAGCTCACATAAGTACTGCAGAGAAGCAACGGTAACTAAGTAAAAAGGAGAGCCCAGAAGCAGAAAATCAAGTATGCAATTAAAATACAGGTGTTAAGATACTGGTCAACAATATTAAAAGAAAAAACAATTATTGCTGCAATAAAAGATTTACTCTAGACTTAAAAGTAGATAATTAGCTGATTGTACAATCTCATTTAGTAAATGATTTCACAAGTCAATCAGTGATGGAATAAAGCACCGAAAAAATGAGTCTTACAAACATTCACATGATTCATGGCAAAGTCAAGGAAAGCGAAAGGAGAGGTAAGATTTAAAACTAAAGGAGAGGAATAGAAATACGGCCTGCTGGGGAACTAGATGGAAAAAGAAAGGTGGCTTTATGTGATTGCGAATAAGGAAAGAGCGAATTGAAATACGGTCTGCTGGGGAAATAGTTTGAAAAAGAAAGGTGGAATTATGTGATTGCGAATAAGGAAAGAGCGAATATTAAAAGTACGAAGAAAAAAGGAAGCTCTGAGAGAAGTGATATGATGGCGGTAATGTAAGAGGATTGGGAGAATGAGAGAATGAGAGGATTGGGAGGAGAGGAAGAGAGAAAGGAGGGAGAACTCAGAAGATATTGATGTGCCAGAGGAAGTTGGATTGACATAGATTGACTTAAGATACACTAACCACACAGACGTGACTCTCCAATGCGATAGCGAGCCTGTAATTTAGGAAGAACCAGCCTTCGGCCAGGACATTTTTCTACCGAAAAATGTACAAATATATCTTGAAGGGGGATCCTGAGGTTGTTTATTAAATGTGATGGAGCTCTAGGGAGGAAAGTAGAAAACATAATAAATATATACATGAACAAATCTACCAAAAGTGAACCATCTCCCCTTAAAGATATGTTGGAAGTTTCTCACTGATAAGATTCGAAGACAAAATAGGATGACCTATTTATTGACAACATTTGTTGACAATAACAGTCTATAGTCGTTGACAATATATGTTGCACCAATTGCATAGATAAAGCCAGCGTCACACGAGCGATTTTCCGAAAATTTCATATGAATAAGTTTGTCTCTTAAATTATGAGAATATTTCACATTGGAATCGGAAACTAGACTGAAGGTAGATTATATTTGGTGGCTGATTTCTAATAAAACTTAAACTTTGAAGATGCCAGACTACAATTGCCCGTAAAAGTTGACGGAAAAAGAGCTCGTGTGACATTCCCTTATAAATTCAGAGACAAAACAGAAGACTAGGTTCACTAAAAACGAGTTCCTTACATAATGTTATCGTTCGACTGATCATTCAGTAAGGCCGATTATATAACTATCCATTATTTATTCAACGACGATACAAACCATTATTTCTGAATACATTAATTTCATTCAAAATCCCGCAGGCCAAAATATTATGTAAAATGTATCTGGTTATTGTCAAGGGAACGGTTTACCATAAATTTCTAACTACCTACAATTTGCTGGTTTATGCTTGAGCTGATTAAAATACTATAATGGTAGCTTGCTTGAAGTTTTAAATGAAACACTA